>QXTE01000022.1:13865998-13904809 GCA_003942145.1 Platysternon megacephalum
CAGCACTGAAACTTGTTTTCAGAGCTTCTCTGATGCGCACCGCTTCCTGGTGTGCTCTTCTAATCGCCCTGGTGTCTGGCTGCGCGTAATCAGCGGCCAGGCGGTTTGCCTCAGCCTCCCACCCCGCCATAAAGGTCTCCCCCTTGCTCTCACAGAGATTGTGGAGCACACAGCAAGCTGCAATAGCAATGGGGATGTTGGTTTGGCTGAGGTCCGAGCGAGTCAGTAACGAGCGCCAGCGACCTTTTAAACGTCCAAAGGCACACTCTACCACCATCCTGCACTTGCTCAGCCTGTAGTTGAACCGCTCCTGACTACTGTCCAGGCTGCCTGTGTATGGCTTCATGAGCCACGGCATTAAGGGGTAGGCTGGGTCCCCAAGGATAACGATGGGCATCTCAACATCCCCAATGGTAATTTTCCGGTCTGGAAAGTAAATCCCTTGTTGCAGCCGTTTAAACAGACTAGTGTTCCTGAAGACGCGGGCGTCATGAACCCTTCCCGGCCATCCCACGTTGATGTTGGTGAAACGTCCCTTGTGATCCACCATTGCTTGCAGCACCATAGAAAAGTACCCCTTGCGGTTTATGTACTGGCTGCCCTGGTGCTCCGGTGCCAAGATCGGGATATGGGTTCCATCTATCGCCCCACCACAGTTAGGGAATCCCATTGCAGCAAAGCCATCCACAATGAGCTGCACATTTCCCAGCGTCACTACCTTTTTTAGCAGCAGCTCAACGATTGCTTTGGCTACTTGCATGACAGCAGCCCCCACGGTAGATTTTCCCACTCCGAACTGATTACCGACTGACCGGTAGCTGTCCGGTGTTGCAAGCTTCCACAGGGCTATCGCCACTCGCTTCTCAACTGTGAGGGCTGCTCTCATCTTGGTGTTCTGGCGCGTCAGGGCAGGGGAAAGCAAGTCACAAAGTTCCAGGAAAGTGCCCTTACGCATGCGAAAGTTTCGCAGCCACTGGGAATCGTCCCACACCTGCAGCACTATGCGGTCCCACCAGTCAGTGCTTGTTTCCCGGGCCCAGAATCGGCGTTCCACAGCGAGAAGCTGCCCCATTGCCAACATGATCTCCAAAGTGCCGGGGCCCGTGGCGCGAGACAATTCTGTGTCCATGTCCATGTCCGCATCACTCTCGTCGCCGTGCTGCCGTAGCCGCCGCCTCCTCGCCTGGCTTTTCTGGTCCTGGTTCAGCATAAACTGCACTATAATGCGCGAGGTGTTTACAATGTTCATGACTGCAAACTTGAGCTGGGCGGGATCCATCCTTGCCGAGGTATGGCGTCCGCTCAGTTCAACAAGGAAAAAAGGCGCGAAATGGTTGTCTGCCGTTGTTTTCACGGAGGGAGGGGGAAGATGTTCCCAGAACCGCCCGCGACAATATTTTTTGTCCCATCAGGCATTGGGATCTCGACCCAGAATTCCAATGGGCGGGGGGACTGCGGGAACTCTGGGATAGCTATGGGATAGCTACCCACAGTGCAACGCTCTGGAATTCGACGCTAGTCTTAGTACATGGACGCGCACCGCCGAATTAATCCGCTTACTGTGGCCTCGTACAATCGAATTTATATAATCGGTTTCAAAAAATCGAATTCCGTAAATTCGGACTAATCCCGTAGTGTAGACGTACCCTAAGTCAATATATAAATCAGAGTGGAAACTGCAGATTCCTGAGGAATTTCTTGTTGGAAAGGATGAGCCCAATTACTGGCATTAACTTTTCAGAAACTTGAAAATAACTGAAATGTTTTGCAATGAAATACAAGTGCAGAAAAGTAAAAGTAAGGATTCAAATCCACCCCTGAAAAGTGTAGGTAGTACACCAAAGATTGTGCCTCCAATATATTTGACTGCAGATATTGTTGAAACTGATGTTTCATTTTTATTTATTTTGCAGTGGGTGTACAGTTATTGCAGTGCAATCTAGGGGGATTGCAATTTTAAAATATTTTGTAATATTACATTTTATATTACTTAAGCCTTTTGGCAGTTTTGTTTTTCTCTATTCCAGATCTGTTTCCTTCTATCCAAATTAAAATCTCAGCCTGCCTCTCTGCCATCTCCTCATGGATTTCTAGCCATTAGCTCAAGCTCAACATGGGTAAAGCAGAGTTCTTAATCTTATCCTCAAGCTTTCCCTACTACTTCCTTTCTCAGTCATTGTGGGCAACACCACCAACCTGCCTGTAACTCAGGCCCATAAACTGGACTTCATCTTTGATGTGGACCTCTTCTGAGTACTCATATCCAGGCTACGTCTAAATCTGATAAGAGATAAGATTAAGAGAAAATCCATTTCTTTTGTTATCACATGATGCAGAGAAGGCTCCCGAGAGCACCAAGTACACTTCTGATAGGACAGAGTGGAATTTTTGTTTAAAATTCTGTTCATTTAAGGAAATGAGGGCCAGTGCTCACATTGGATTACAGTAGAACACAGTTTTATTAATATCAATCTCATGAATTATGGGTTATATGAACCATCTTTCTGCCACAGAAAGTGACTTAAATCCTTCAGCCAATGTTCAAGTGGCTGTACAGGTTTAAAAAGACGGAGATATTTGATGGCAAACTTGAGATGCAATTTTCTCAAACAAAGGAAAATCAGACACACTGTATACATCTGTTACTATTTGTTATGCACACTATCATTAAACGAATTAATTTATCCACCGTACCTTCTGTAATTTTGAGATATTCAATTTTATGAAATTTTTGATTTTATGAACTCCTCAATCCCCAGTTAGTTCATAAAATAGGGATTCTACTATACTGTTCTTTACACCAGTCCAGAAGCAGCAATGCAAGTTAAGGGGTTAAGTTTCCATTGTTAGAATTATACAGCAGAACTAGATAGGGTATCTGCTGCTCCTCTTCTTTTTGCATTGACCATGGAGACTTTCGCATAGAGGATTCAGATGGCAATAAGACTAATGTAATCAAAAGTTACTGAAGTCAATGAAGTTAAAACAATAAAAAAGCAATGTAAGCTGGATCAGAATCAGGCTCAAGAAATTTATTATGCGAATAAAACTTGCAGGAACACATAATCAAATAGCTTTATTTGCCATTTAATGTTTTATCTAACCCAAACATTTCTCTACAAGTATTATCTAAAGAAATTCAGGATTTGACAAAATGTCTGGCTTTAAAATAAGTTATGTTAAATCTAAAATGCTACCTATAAATCTGCTAGATTTAGAGAAATCACCTGTCCAGAAAACCTTTGGATATAAATGGATAGCAAATTCTGTAAAGGAAATTGGGAATTCACATCTCAAATAACCTAGAATATCTGTACAATTTAAATGACAAATTATTCATTTCAGATAAAACTCTAGGAGGAATACAGAGAATGATGTTAAAATGTATAAGGACTAAGAAAATGTGGATAATCAGGAGAATGGGCAAAGAGCTTTCTATCCCTTATTTTAAGATGCAGAGTTGCTTTTAAACTAGCTGACACCCCACCCACCCCCTGGAAAAGCATGAAAACATACCCCCTCCTTCTTATCTACTTAACAGAATACAGTCACAAACCCCTAGTTCTTGTGCATCGGGCACAGGCCCACCCAGTTCGGTTAATACAGAGAGCCAGATAATGGAGGCACAGAAAAACAGGGTTCTACTGTATTTTCTATCATCAAGTAAACCAACTGCAAACAATTCAGACTTTAACCCAGAGAGTTCTGAAGACTAAAGGGCCATGGAATACATAGGGTTGATAAATTGTTTACTAAAGAAACTTTTCTAACTTAAAAAAAAATCAAAACCAAACTTTAATTGGACCATTCTCCCATGGTACCAGTATCTTTAATCTAGACATTATATGGGGATAGATATTAGAGAAATTGTAGGGGGAAATCATTTTATAAATATATAGTGGTTATATCCAGTTACAAAAGAATATTGGGGTACTATTTTTAACCAAATATTACAAATTGTTGAATATTTATTTAAAATTATTGGATCTTTAGTAATCTTATTGAGGCTTCCTAGTGAAAATGTTCACTTAAGGAACTGAAGAACTAATCTCTCATCTGTAAGTAGCTGCTAGACAACTGGTAGTTTCTCAATGGAAAAGGAAAAAAGTCACACTAAATTAGAGAAATGTTTAAAAATAAAAATGGATATAGCTGTTATGATATGATATGCTGTTACACATCATGTATTAGTGCTTTATGGTAATATTTTTTAAATTGCTTATACTTTGTTAATAGTTATTTTTTTAAACATTTCTATTAATTATACTTGGTGCCCCACCTCACCTCCTGCAGATCACTTTGCAAAATTGGAATCTTAAGAAAACGGTCCATAATTTTAGCAAACCAATTATATTTATTGCAATTTCTTTGTAAATTTTTTGGAGCAGGAACATCCTTTTATTGTATGTTTGCACAGTGTCTATTACAGTGAGGTCCTGGTTCTTGCCTGGGATTCTTAGGCAAATACTAAATAATAAAATACTTTTTAATTAATTCATACTAAATTTTTGCAGCCCAAGACCTTTAAATGATATTTTAATTCCATCTGTAAGGTTTGTAATTTACAGAATTAGCCATTTAAAATATTTTATTCAGAGCAGGTTAAATTACAACAAAAAGTTCATATGTACTCTTATTTAAAATATATAGGTATATATTAAAGGGACACTACAAAACATTAATATAAAAATCATTACATAATTAGGAACAACTGGAAGGTCATTTCATCCACCGGCAATTGAATTACTATGAGAAAACCAGATCCCTCATTATTTCAATCAATAAACATATCCCTCAGTCCTTACATAACCTGTGAAAAAATACTAGAACTTCTATGCATTGCTATTGTACATTGGACCTTTCGTAGATATATGTATTTTGTTCCCCATGCCTCAGATCTCATCACAGGTACTTGAATCCATAGCAAATGAGATGGAAATCTCCAGTGCAGTGCATTTAATCTGCTTCACAGGCAACTCTCCCCTCTCCACATATTCTGTCATCTGAGCAAACCTGTTTTCTTCTAGAATAGGAGTTTAGATCCCACCCTCATTTTATTATGCCATGTAAGATCAAATTTTCAGAAATGCTTAAGACAGTCAGCCATTCTTGAAAATTTTACCTGAACTGCCATGAGGAAAACCTGTTCAGTAAAGAACCAAACAATATGTATTTATGAACTTTAGCAAGACATTTCATGGGCTCAAACAATTACAATCTAATTGAAACAAAACATAAAACAACAATCCAAGATAGGAAGGTTGTGGGGATTTTTGAAAAGGAAGGACGAAAGGATTGTTTTAATAGGTTGGTTTTAAGGGGAGATTTGAAGGAATAGGAGACCTGACAGAAGACAACAGGGAAACAACACAATAGAAGGCACAAAGCAGTGTGGGAAAAGAATGTAGAGGAAACAGTAAGATGAACAGATATGGATGAATGTAGAGGAGCAAGATGGGAGTAGAGGGAAGTGAGAGCAGAGACAGGGTTTGGGGCAAGATTATTGGATTTGTAGGTGAAGACAAGTTGATTGAATCAGATGTTATAAGGCACAGGAAGTCTACCAAGGAATTCAAAGAATGGGGAAAGAGGTAGAAGAAGATTTCAGTAGCACAAGTTTGGAAAGACTTGAGGCAGGCAGGTGGTGGAAAGGAAGTCAGTATGAAGGCCAAACAAGAGCAAAGGTGATTACAGTACTCATACATGAGGACAGATAAGGAGGAAACACCATTCTAGATGCATGTTAAAGCAAGACACTTACTTTTTTCTCTTCCTAACAACTGAAATACACATAGGGATTTGAACATCAATACCTCTACATATTTTAAATGGAAGAAATTAACCCCTACATTTTGTTGACTTCTACAGAATTTAGGCACACAAATCTAGGAGTTTTATGTCAACCCTAAGAAAATGTAACATTACTATAAACATAACACTTAGGTGCATATATACACCACAATAATTATTAACGTGTAACATAGAATGAGAACAGGGTGTCGCATGTATAAAGCAGAGAGATGCTGTTCCCCAAGAAATGACTGTTGTAGTTAATTATAGAAACATACCTGTTATACTACAATTTTCAAAAACAGTCAATTCTTCAATAAGGATTTGGATTTTATATTTCTAAAAAAGTCATTGTACATGTGTTTTTGTTTGTTTTGGATTTGTTTGTTTTTACCTCAGTTAAAGGAATTAGGTGATGAACTGGAAGTTAATATTCCTATTTTGACATTATGAAAAAGAATGAGATATTTTAAATTAAAATGAGTTTACAGAAAAGAAGATGCTAAATTATCAATGCCTCTAAAAAACAAAATCTCATGATGATCTTTTTGAAAGGGCAGTGATTTCGAAATCAGGATGGTAGCATAAATGTAATTTGTTTGTCGAAAAAGTGTATTGCTTTGGAGGGGAAGTTGACTAGAGGGGGGAGGGGTAAACTCCATACTTTTGGACTATATGGCTAGACGGATGAGAAGAACCAGAACACCAACTGGGGAAGTGCAGCTCCTGCAGACACCTCCTTTACGGACCATAGTCAAGAAGAAACTGATTGAAAGATTCCAAGAGCAATGGTTAAGCTTAGAGGGTGACATGTCAACATATTCTAATCTGGTATCACTGCCCTATGGAACAAAAAACCTTGGGAAGTTCCACCTACCCCAACTTGGAAGCCAACACCCAGGAATGAGAATCCTACAGACAGATATTAGAGAAGCCTGAATTTTTGAAGTAAGAAGAAAAAAAGTCAGATTCAAAGGTGGAGAGGATGGCAACACAACTTGAACTTTAGGAATGACAACAACTTTAGCAGAAGCATGTTGGATAAACTATGAGTAAGGAAAAAGGTGAAAATACATGACACTACATAAGAGGCACGGCATGAAAGAGACCATTCAATTGCCCTAAAAGCTACACAGAACCCTACACCATGCTGCATCCAGACCAAAATTTTTGAAGTTGCTTCTAATTTGGGGTGCCCAAGTTTAAATGCCCTGGGTTTGCTTTTTCAGAGGTACTAAGCACCCACACGTCCAGACTTAAGTCAATGGGAGATCCAAGTCCTCAGCTCTAGATATGGTCAAAATAAGTTGTTTCTGTTTCACAGGACTCAAAACAAAACAATTTTCTTTTCATTTTTCACATAATTTCTATGAAAAGTTTTAAATTTTAGACTTTTCATTTCCCCCCTATCTTTCCCATTTTGCCATTGAGTGCAATAAAATTAATTATGCCCAAGGCTTTTTCCCTCTCACACGTTTTCCCTGGGTTTGTGGTTTTGTTGGGGTTGTTTGCTTTGTTTATTTGGGGGGGAGGGGTGTTCCGGTTTTACTTTTGCCACTCTAACTTTTAATAACTACTCCAACTTTTGAAAAGTAACAGAGCTTCCTTTTTCCTTTTTGTCATTCTGCAACTTTTCCAAAATTGAGAAAGTTTTGAAAAGTTATAGAGTGGCAAAAAGAAAAAGAGGAAAAGGAAAAATATAAAGAAAAAGTATGTGGGGGAGGGGAAGCCCTAGACACAGTTCATTCTATTGTAGTTGGGGGGGACATGAGAGAGAGGGGCTGGGGAAGGGAACAGAAATTTCAAAATTTTGATGAAAACCCAGGAAATTTTGAAAAAAAAATTGTGAACTTTTTTTTTTAAATAGCTATTTTGTTTAAAACAAATTTTGAATGAATTTTTTTACCAACTTTACTTAGCATCTCCGTAAATCAGGCCACAAGTGTCTCAAATTGAGCACTGAAAATTAGAAGCAACTATGAAAATGCTGGCCTCAGCTTCTCTCAGTCAGGCTAGCATAACTAATTATTATCAGTGATTGTATTTTGGGGGAGGGGGATCATGAAAATATTAGTGGCCCAATAGGGATCATGGCTTCTAAAAGTTTCAAAACCACTGTGCTAGATAATCTGCAGCATGGATACAGCATCTGTGCAGTTGATCATAGAATATTAGGTTTGGAAGGGATCTCAGAAGGTCATCTAGTGCAATCCCCTGCTCAAAGCAGGACCAACACCAACTAAATCATCCCAGCCAGAGCTTTGTCAAGCCTGACCTTAAAAACCTCTAAGGATGGAGATTCCACCACCTCCCTAGGTAACCCATTCCAGTGCTTCACCATCCTCCTAGTGAAATAGTGTTTCCTAATATCCAACCTCGAAACCTCTCAGTGCAACTTGAGTCCATTGCTTCTTGTTCTGTCATCTGCCACCACTGAGAACAGCCTAGCTCCATCCTCTTTGGAACCCCCCTTCAGGTAGTTGAAGGCTGCTATCAAATTCCACCTCAGTCTTCTCTTCTGCAGACTAAATAACCCCAGTTCCCTCAGCCTCTCCTCGTAAGTCATGTACCCCAGCCCCCTAATCATTTTCATTGCCCTCCGCTGGACTCTCTCCAATTTGTCCACATCCCTTCTGTAGCGGGGGGGACCAAAACTGGACGCAATACTCCAGGTGTGGCCTCACCAGTGCCAAACAGAGGGCAATAATCACTTCCCTCGAGCTGCTGGCAATGCTCCTATTAATACAGTNATGAGAGAGAGGGGCTGGGGAAGGGAACAGAAATTTCAAAATTTTGATGAAAACCCAGGAAATTTTGAAAAAAAAATTGTGAACTTTTTTTTTTAAATAGCTATTTTGTTTAAAACAAATTTTGAATGAATTTTTTTACCAACTTTACTTAGCATCTCCGTAAATCAGGCCACAAGTGTCTCAAATTGAGCACTGAAAATTAGAAGCAACTATGAAAATGCTGGCCTCAGCTTCTCTCAGTCAGGCTAGCATAACTAATTATTATCAGTGATTGTATTTTGGGGGAGGGGGATCATGAAAATATTAGTGGCCCAATAGGGATCATGGCTTCTAAAAGTTTCAAAACCACTGTGCTAGATAATCTGCAGCATGGATACAGCATCTGTGCAGTTGATCATAGAATATTAGGTTTGGAAGGGATCTCAGAAGGTCATCTAGTGCAATCCCCTGCTCAAAGCAGGACCAACACCAACTAAATCATCCCAGCCAGAGCTTTGTCAAGCCTGACCTTAAAAACCTCTAAGGATGGAGATTCCACCACCTCCCTAGGTAACCCATTCCAGTGCTTCACCATCCTCCTAGTGAAATAGTGTTTCCTAATATCCAACCTCGAAACCTCTCAGTGCAACTTGAGTCCATTGCTTCTTGTTCTGTCATCTGCCACCACTGAGAACAGCCTAGCTCCATCCTCTTTGGAACCCCCCTTCAGGTAGTTGAAGGCTGCTATCAAATTCCACCTCAGTCTTCTCTTCTGCAGACTAAATAACCCCAGTTCCCTCAGCCTCTCCTCGTAAGTCATGTACCCCAGCCCCCTAATCATTTTCATTGCCCTCCGCTGGACTCTCTCCAATTTGTCCACATCCCTTCTGTAGCGGGGGGGACCAAAACTGGACGCAATACTCCAGGTGTGGCCTCACCAGTGCCAAACAGAGGGCAATAATCACTTCCCTCGAGCTGCTGGCAATGCTCCTATTAATACAGTTCAATATGCCGTTGGCCTTCTTGGCAACAAGGGCACACTGCTGACTCATATCCAGCTTCTCATCCACTGTAATCCCCAGGTCCATTTCTGCAGAACTGCTGCTTAGCCAGTTAGTCCCCAGCCTGTAGCAGTGCATGGGATTCTTCCTTCCTAAGTGCAGGACTCTGCACTTGTCCTTGTTGAACCTCATCAGATTTCTTTTGGCCCAATTCTCCAATTTGTCTAGGTCACTCTGGACCCTATCCCTACCCTCCAGCATATGTACCTCTCCCCCCAGTTTAGTGTCATCTGTAAACTTGCTGAGGGTGCAATTAATCCCATCATCCAGATCATTAATAAAGATGTTGAACAAAACTGGCCCCAGGACAGACCCCTGGGGCACTCCGCTTGATACTGGCTGCCAACTAGACATCGAGCCATTGATCACTACCAGTTGAGCCCAACAATCTAGCCAGCTTTCTATCCACCTTATAGTCCATTCATCCAATCCATACTTCTTTAACTTGCTGGCAAGATAGGACACAGACACCTGATAGGGAAATGAAAAGTTTCAGAGTGGTAGCCGTGTTAGTCTGTATCAGCAAAAAGAACGAGGAAATGAAAATGGAAATGAAAAGGTTTCTCTCATGCCATACTTCTTGTATGGCAGCATGGGTTCTCACCTCTTACTCTACCCATATAGATATAGTCTATCCAAAACAATGTAACTAAAGTAATCTGGTAGTTCTGCTACTCTGTCTGTGTTAACTTCCTTCAAAATTAGAGGCCAGTTTTGAAAAAGTGAGCCTAAAATTATATTATCCATATTGTACTTCTGAGACGATTTTAATACAAATTACTTTACCTCTCTGTATTTCAGTTTCCTCATCTGTGAAATGGATGCAATACTTATTAGCACAAAAAATTATCAGATTTAGTTAGTGTGTGTGATGCATTTTAAGATTTTCTAATAAAGGCACTAGAAGTGCAAAGTAATATTATTCCATAACAAAAGAAAGCAATGCAAATTTTAAAAATGAATCTCATGTATTATACATTTAATAGAAGTTCTCACTTGGATATTTTTGTTTTATTTTTAACTTTTCATTGTCTTAATATGTTAATTATGAATTAAAAGGCAAAGTACACTCAGGCTGATAGGCAAGAGTTAAATAATAAATGCTAACTGATCTCATAGAACTGGAAGGGACCCTGAAAGATCATTGAGTCCAGCCCCCTGCCTTCACTAGCAGGACCAAGTACTGATTTTGCCCCAGATCCCTAAGTGGCCCCTCAAGGACTGAACTCACAACCCTGGGTTTAGTAGGCCAATGCTCAAACCACTGAGCTGTCCTTCCCCCCAACTGATACATGTTTTTTATCCAAAGAATCAAAGTGTTGAAACGCCTTCCCCCATCTTGTTTGTTACATTATCACCTCAGATTCCCAGATAAAAACTACCATATATTAAATTGGAGCTAAGGTTAAAATATATATCAATAACTTAAGGGTAAAAACACTGAATGGATGTTGTAATTATCACCAAAATGAGCATTACAAACCCAGGAAATTCAGAATTAAGTTTAAACTTAAAGGAGGTCCAAACATGTTAAAGTATAGAAATGTATAAGTAAAGCACCCACTTAAACTTAATTCCACACAATAATGACACTATGCAATAACCTTACAATTATGACTACTGCATAAATATCCCAGTTTAGATTAAACTGATTTTTAAAGGCACTTTGATAGTTTCAATTTTTTCTCCCTCAGAGTGTCAGGTGTCACCATCTTCCCTGAGGGAATCTTGGCTGCCCTCCCAATGGGAACAATCGGAGGTGGTCACCATATTAAAAGCAGGCATCTTTACCAAGGATCTACTAGCCTCACTCCCAATTCAGAGCAATATGAGAAGACAGCCATTTTGAAAGAGGAATTCTTCATGGATTTCTCTATAACAGAATATTATTCTTCAGTCTCTGTTCAAAGAGAAACTCTCAGTTATAAAGAATGGCAAAAAAATGAACAATCCTATTAAAACTTCTTCTAATGTAGCTAATGCATAAGATTTCAAGGTGTTGTAATTTTATGGGAAGTGTGCAAGTCTGTGTTATTCTGTTTTTAAGATAATTTGGGACAAAAAAAGTTCTAACAATACTCAATTTATTAAAAGAGACGTTGTTTAATTAATTTTAACTCAAACTAATTAACCTGTATTCTGTATTAATTAAATGCATTCTGTATTCAAATAATTTTGGGGAGGATACACTGTATTCTTCATTTGTAACTAAGTGGTTGAATTCCTGCTTTAAATGCAAAACTCTACTCATCATTAACTATCAAACTGTGACTGTTGCTTCCATAATAAGATTGAAAGCTCTTTGGGACACGAGTGATGGCATTTCTTTTCTTCAATTTTGAGCTGTAAAATGCGTACCACACGTTTAGACTACATATAAATAATAAACAGAAGTTTATAAATTACTACAACCATGATACTGTAAACAACTGTGCACTTAACTTCACACATGTGATTCCATTTAACTCAATAGGACTACTCATATGCACAAAGTTAAGCATGTACATAAGTGTTTGCAGGGTCAGGGCCTAAGTATTTAAATTCATTTATTTTTATCTGACCAATCAAAAATGCATTTCCAATTGTGATAATTACAATAAGTCCAGTTTATATAGAACAAATGTAAGCTCTTAAACAGAAAGTGCCCTTACCTAATGTTATTAATCGTTAATTGAATTATCTGACAAAGGGTTTATTTTATTTTTTTCCTGGGCAAACATGAATATGAATTTAGGATCTGTTTCATACAAGGGAATATCTGTGTTTGTGAATATTTTTCAGATATATAAGTAACAACATGTTTTAGACAAGAACCCCTAGACGTATTACAGTAAACTATGTGGATAACATAAATGCAGAAGTACAATATGGAGTTAACAGCCAAATTCCACCACCCTGTCTAAATATATCTGAATAGGCACAAATATATGCTGCCAAAGAACTATCATTGTTCCTCTATAATCCATTCAGCTATGATCACCTGCGCAGGCCCAACTATATATACTGATTATTTTTGTCTGTAACATGAATAATCAGCACAGAGGAGATGCCTCACTGCCACTGCTGTGTCAGAGGATGTAGTGCCCTGCATATTAGAGCATTGTTTCTGAACTCTGCCCTGAAATACCCCTTCTTGGCTGAATGCCTGCAGAGCACCCTCTCTATACATTTGTGTTGGAAAAGCCAGTACCAGGCCATAAAACTTCCAGCCCTTTCCTCTCAGGTTTTCTGTCATGCACTTCTTTGACTCTGGAAGACATAATTTTGCCAAAATCATAAAATCACAGAATCATAGACCTGGAAAGGATGTCAACAGGTCTTCTAGTCCAGTCCCCTGCACTCAAGTCAGGACTAAGTATAATCTAGACCATCCCTGACAGGTGTTTGTCCAACCGGCTCTTAAAAATCTCCAATGACGGATATCTATGACCTCCCTGGGCAATTTATTCCAGTGCTTAACTACGCTGTCAGTTAGGAAGTTCTTCCTAATGGCCAACCTAAACCGCCCTTGCTGCAATTTAAGCCCATTGCTTCTTGTCCCATCCTCTGAGGGGATATTTTTTCTCCCTCCTCCTTGTAACAACCTTTTATGTACTTGAAAATTGTTATGTCCCCTGTCAGTCTTCTCTTCTCAAGGCTAAACAAACCCAATTTTTTCAATCTTCCCTCATCAGAGATGTTTTCTAGATCTTTAATCATTTTTGTTGCTCTTCCCTGGACTTTCTCCAATTTGTCCACATCTTTCCTGAAATGTGGCACCAAGAACCGGACACAATATTCCACCTGAGGCCTAATCAGTTTGGAGTAGAGCCGAAGAATTACTTTTTGTGTCTTGCTTACAACACTCCTGCTAATACATCCCAGAACGATGTCTGCTTCTTTTGCAACAGCGTTACACTGTTGACTCATATTTAGCTTGTGATCAACTATGACCCCCAGATCCCTTTCCACAGGGATCTGCAATACATAGATACTAGCAGAAAATATAGCTTTTTTCAAATACACTGGAGGAGGGGTTGGTTTGTTTTAAAGCTTCTTAACCATTGACTCCCCATACATTCCTTAATATGTATTTATAATTAATATTGTAACATCTATTTAAGGTGATAGGTAACAGAATTACTCTCTGACAATGCTCTTCCAATGCCAGATAGACAGACTTTAGAAAATATGACTGCTGAGAGAATGTCTCCTATTCTGGTATATTTAGATCTGTGAATCTGCAGCTTGTATTATATGTGAAACAAATTATTAGCAATGCCCCTGCAGATATTGACATAATTTTACAAGTCAACTAATGAAAGATTGAAAAAAGCAACGAAAATATTCAAAAGCAAAATCAAGAAATATTCTCTGCACAAAAATAAAAGGGAATATTTACTCTTGAATAGCTTAGACTCTTTGTAGCTATCTTTCACATCTATTATATCATCACTCGTGAGAAAAATAAGGATGTTCATTAACTATTTTTATGTTGGTTCAAGATATCAGTGTTCAGTAGAATGAACAGGAGTACTTGTGGCACCTTAGAGAGTAACAAATTTATTTGAGCATAAGCTTTCATGGGCTACAGCCCACTTCATTGGATGCATAGAATGGAACATTCATCCAATGAAGTGGGCTGTAGGCCAAGAAAGCTTATGCTCAAATAAATTTGTTAGTTTCTAAGGTGCCACAAGTACTCCTGTTCTTTTTGTGGATACAGACTAACATGGCTGCTACTCTGAAACCGTTCAGTAGAATGTAATTCTCATCCTTCTTAATATGACAGGATGCTATTTTTCTATCTGTTAGGTAATGTATAGTTCAACTGTCACTTACTGTGCAGCAGTTGGTTACACAGAATGAAGTGAATCATAATCACAATGACTAACCAAATTAATGAAAGCACACTGAATTAAAAAAAAAAGCTGTCTGAGGGCCTGATTTGGCAACAATTCATTTGATTTCCGTGCCATACAAGACTGCAGATACCAGTTTTTCTAAATGTCCACAGTGCTGAATTCAGCCTTTAGATGTTGCAGATATTAGAATCAATTCAGCAATATTCATGTTAAATTTACAGAAACAGACTACTGTCAAAAGCTTGTGTATAGGTGATATAGACACAGAATAGCTACATAAATAACGTTAAGGTAGTGTTAAGGCAATGACCAACTTACAAAAAGCAAGAAATTCACATCCAAAGTTTAAATCTCTTTAACACATTGTAGGGGGGGGGGGAAGAGAATGACAATATGTGAGCTAAAGAGAGAAATTACAGTCTTAATTGAACTGCTGGTTATTGTAAACTTGTGTCACAATCTTAACAATAAACTGTTTCCTTAATGTTATTGGAGGAGGAATCTAAATGAAAAATTATCTCCTGTATTTATAACATTTAACCTAGAGATGGGACTAGCTTCATCCATATTATTTTAGCCTATGGCTTGAAATATCCACTCACCACTCTCTAATGGTGAGTAGAAGGCTTTCCTTAGCAAGACAGAACTGTGACCGGGGTCCCAGGGAGCCACTCTGAGGTTACTCAATTAGGGCAAACTGCAAAGAATGGGGTAGACAATCCCCAAAGCTGGTGGATATTCCAATACTTAGATTCACCAAGCCAGCACAAAACAGCTTTTATAATACCTTACTGGTTATTCAGAAGCCAACAACACAGTTCCCTTAAATCAATCCAGCCTTAGGCCTCCACCCAGACACCCAAGACAAATATGATGAGGATTACTGAAAATCTTATTCATCATATAAGAAAGTTCTACCAATCCCAAAGGATTGGACACATTACCTCCCAGGTTAATGAATATTCCAGATCTTACCCAAATACACGATTCCAGTCAGTCCTTATTAACTAAACTAAAATTTATTAAAAAAGGAAAGAGAGTATTGGTTAAAAGATCAGTATACATACAGACATGAGTACAGTTATGAGATCAGATTCATAGTAGAGACAGTGAGCTTTGTAGTTGCAAAGAGTTCTTTCAGAATTAGTTATAGGTTATAGTCCAACGTCCATATTCAGGGTGATCCAGATGGGACTGGAGATCTCAGATCTTACGACTCAAGCTTCACACTCAAACCCAAACTGAAGTCATCTAGGAGAAATTCCAAGTTCTCTCTGATAGAGAGGCATAGTTCTACACATCAGAAGGATCACACTCTCCAAATCTCCTTACAAGCATGATTCATTGAAGGTTTTTAGAATTTGAGCAAGAAATATACTAGTATTAGGAACAGACCTGGTCTAGAAAGGGAGAACATTCAGGTTCTAGGCAGTGTGTCTCAGATGCTGGAGGTCTGGGTGAGTGAAAGTACCCTGATGAATCAAGTCTTGAAAGATTGGCAGGAACCAGGGTTGGTGAACAGGAATCAGAAGAATTCTGGGGAACCATGGAATCAGGGCCAGTATGGAGGGAGACCATTATTACTTTTGCTCAGTCCTGGTATATCTTCCTTGTCACCCTGATTATCAATGGGAATGTATAAAAGCAAAAGACCAACCCAGGTTGATGACAATGTGTTCGCTCTCTAGGCCTGAGGATTCCATTGTTGTAAACAAAACTTTGTTATTTTCATATTGTATCAAGTAGTGAACAGGTCCACTTACAACAGAAAATCTGTAACTTTTCAAAAACTCTTTGAGCTCAACCCTGGGCCCTGACTGCAGCTGCTACCAAGGAGTAATGTAGGGGGTAAACATCAGTATTGATGCACAATTGTTATTAAAATTATTATTTACAGTAACTCCTCACTTAACGTTCTCCCGCTTAACATTGTTTCAAAGTTACGTCGCTGCTCAATTAGGGAACATGCTTGTTTAAAGTTGTGCAATGCTTCCTTATAACGTCGTTTGGCTGCCTGCTCTGTCCACTGCTTGTAAGATTCTGTGGAAGAGCAGCGACTTTACAAGGGAGCATTGCACAAGTTCCTCTTCTCCGCCTCCTCCCCCTCCCTCCCAGCGCTTCCCCCACTGCTGTTTGGTGGTGCTTAGGACTTTCTGGGAGGGAGGGGGAGGAGAGGGGAAGCGCTGCCCTCCCAGAAAATTCTAAGGACTTTTGGGGAGGGAAGGAGCGGGGATGTGGCGTGCTCCAGAGAGGAGGTGGAGTGGGGGTGGGAAGAGGCGGGCCTGGAGCATCCCCAGCAAAGTCAGCGCCTGTTCTTCTCCGGGAAAGCTGCCGCTGCGAAGGTGCTTCTTATTGTCCTTGCCTGCAGCGGGCTGTGCCTGTGTGGGGTAAGCCAGGGGCACTTCCCAACCACACTACAGTACAGTACTGTACAGTATATAATGCCTTTTGTCTACCCAACAAAAATTTCCTTGAAACCTAACCCCCCTGCATTTACATTAAATCTTATGGGAAAATTGGATTCGTTTAACATCGTTTCACTTAAAGTTGCATTTTTCAGGAACATAACTACAACATTAAATGAGGAGTTACTGTATTCTTATAATTTTAGGTCATTATCATTTTGACTTTGTCTTTACTGAATTTTAAGATATACAATTATTTTCATACACATGATGCTTGGAGAATATGGTAGTTCACATGCTTATATTTTTGGTTGCTTATTTAATTAAATCATAGAATATCAGGGTTAGAAGGGACCTCAGGAGGTCATCTAGTCCAACCTGCTGCTCAAAGCAGGACCAATCCCCAGATAGATTTTTGCCCCAGACCCCTAAATGGTCCCCTTAAGAATTGAATTCACAACCTTGGGTTTAGCAAGCCAATGCTCAAACCACTGAGCTATCCCTCCCACCCAAAATGTTCAAGCTAATTAAAGGGATTTCTAGAAAATCTCTGCTTCCTGTCAACCGGTGACAGGCTCCAAAAGTGTCAGAGATTACACTTCCTTAACCATAAAAGCATATTTCTTACCTCCATATGTATTTACAGAGACTCTGGGATGCAGCTTTATAATTTCTATTTTGCTTTATCAGTCTATATTAGTATAAAATAAAGTATGTTTGAAAGATGCAAATAAATGTTAGCTATTGTGATTTGTTCCTTGTATAGAATATTTGATAGGATTCTTTAACTATAAATGTACTACAAATGGTAGGTTGTAAGTTTAGGAACCATTTGATCAAAAGGCCAACAACAAACAAGATTGTCTTCTCAAAGAAGAGGTCACCTTCCCCTCATACAAGACATCAGTTTGATATAGACATTATCTTTATCTCAAGAACGCAAACGTCTAAAGATATTGATGATTTAGAAAGACATCTGGTTGTGTAAAACAATGTGAGGATGCTCTTTATTCAGGACATTCCAAAAAGAAGTGATGCTTAGGCTGTGTTATCAGAGCTTTAAACTACCGGTAAGTCATAAACGTGGGCCTCTTCACCCCTCCTCTTTGCAGAGAAAAACCTTAAATTTTACACCCACACAAAGAATTCTACAAATATTCTAATTGACTGATTTATTTTTATAAAGACTCTAATGTCTTAATTCTTCAAATGTTAAGGACAACATTTATGGTAGAAAAATGTTTTACAAAAGATACTAGTTAATTCTAACTCATGTTTCCACTTAAAGGTGAAAACCTTTGTTGTCCCTCAAATGCTTAAAATGATATAAGCTTCTTTTGAGATGTATATTTGCAAATATTTTGTATCTAAAAGCAAGCCTTCATATAATAACCACCCTGATAAAACATCTCACTATTCATGTAACATTGTATGTACAAATATAGCAAGATTATTTGATGATAATATAATATAAGGAGATATACCTATCTCATAGAACTGGAAGGGACCTTGAAAGGTCATCGAGTCCAGTCCCCTGCCTTCACTAGCAGGACCAATTTTTTGCCCCAGATCCCTAAATGGCCCCCTCAAGGATTGAACTCACAACCCTGGGTTTAGTAGGCCAATGCTCAAACCACTGAGCTATCCCTCCCCTGATGTAACTGATTACTGTTAATTAGGGAATTAGTTATCTGGCAACGCTTGAACAATTCAATAGCAAACTCTCCAAGGACGGTAAGAAGAAAGGACAATAACTTCTTTGATGACGATTTAAGTTTAAAAACTAAAAAACTAATTTAAGAGCTGAAAGATGTATATATAAAAATGTGAGTATCTGGACTCATCTGAAACAAAATTTCAACTCCTATGATATCCCTAATGGAATTAAAGGGATATCTCAGCAAACAGATTGAATAGAAGAAACAGTTAAAACTCTAACAATGATGTTTTGAGAGTTTCCAACCACAAAGGCAAAAGCAATACATAACCATGAAGTTCAAGAATAATTGCAACCCTGTTGCATAGACATTAGCAGTTTGCATGTTCATGAGCTGAAGATGCCACCAAGATAATGTGTTGAGCCAATGGAAGGTGACAGCAGCTGATATTTAAATCCAACCAAGCCCCTGAGAGAAGTGTCTTCCACCTTCAATGAAACTATGGAAAGAGAATAGTATAAATTGCTCTGAACTCTTATACTCTCATATTACTAAACCCTTACGTACTATCATGCTTATATGCTCTCTTATGCTTTTACACTAACTCTTACCCTCACATCTCAGCCTGTTCATCTAATCACATCTTCAAGACAGCGCCTCTCCAAGCAAACAAATAGCAAGGGCAGCAAGAAGTACAACTAAGACAAACAAAGAAGCCACAACACAACATCAAGACGAAGCAACCTTCCAATATAGCACAGTTGCTGCAACAGGATGACATCACCAAGACTTCAATATCATTGGTGAGAAGAGATGGAGTTTGCAAAAGCACTGTCAATAGATTAGATTTAAATTGTTGTAATAGTTGTAATGGAATATTGAAATGCTATTGTAATGTAAGATGCTAACAGGTTTTCTTGTTAAACATGAGATTGTTTAGATGGTGTACTGCTGGAAAGGAGACATAAGCTAACCTTGGTAAACAGAGATAAATAGTGAGATTTAATTTGAAGTTAAGATTTTTAATATTAAGAATATCAGAATGGCTATACTGGGTCAGACCAAAAGTCCATCTAGCCCAGTATCCTGTCTTCTGACAGTTTCCAATGCCAGGTGCCCCACAGGGAATGAACAGCTAATCATCAAGTGATCCATTCCCTGTCGTTCATTCCCAGCTTCTGGCAAACAGAGGCTAGGGACGCCATCCCTGCCCATCCTGGCTAATAGCCATTGATGGACCTATCCTCCATGAATTTATCTAGTTCTTTTTTAAACCCTGTGGTAGTCTTGGCCTTCACAACATCCTCTGGAAAAAAGTTTCACAGGTTGACTGTGTGTTGTGTGAAGAAATACTTCCTTTTGTTTGTTTTAAACCTGCTGCCTATTAATTTCATTTGGTGACCCCTAGTTCTTTTGTTATGAGAAGGAATAAATAACACGTCCTTATCTACTTTCTCCACACCAGTCATGATTTTAAAGACCTCTATCATATCCCCCCTTAGTCATCTCTTTTCCAAGCTGAAAAGTCCCAGTCTTATTAATCTCTCCTCATAGGGAAGCCGTTCCATACCACTAATCATTTTGTTGCCCTTTTCTGAACCCTTTCCAATTCCAATATATCTTTTTTGAGATGGCAATCACATCTGCATGCAGTATGCAAGATGTGGGCATACCATGGATTTATATAGAGGCAATATGATATTTTCTGTCTTATTATCTAACCCTTTCTTAATGATTCCCAACATTCTGTTCATTTTTTTGACTGCTGCTGCACATTGAGTGGGTATTTTCAGAGAACTAGACACAATGACTCCAAGATCTGTTTCTTGAGTGGTAACAGCTAATTTAGACCCCATCATTTTATATGTATAGTTGGGATTATGTTTTCCAATGTGCATTACTTTGTATTTATCAACATTGAATTTCATCTGCCATTTTGTTTCCCAGTCACCCAGTTTTGAGCTTTTTTTTGTAGCTCTTTGCTGTCTGCCTGGGACTATCTTGAGTATTCATTAATTTAATTTAATATTCATTAATTTGCCCATCTGAAGACTGCTCTTTTAATGGTTTCTTTTAAGTAACCATTTTAAATTCTTTTTTTGGTTTCATAGGACTTATTTAAGATCACTCACCTTTGCCCATTTATAAACTGTTTATATTACCCATGATGAATCAAACAGGATTCAATAACCTTTAAATGAAATTCCTTTGCCTACAAATAAACTGCTTTTATTATCTATGATACACTGAGACTGGACTCACTACTGATTTTTGTCTTATCTTACCTAGAGAAGAGTGTCCCCACCAGAAGAGGAGAGGATCCGCTCTTAAACTGTAATCTCTGCTGAAAGCTCTCCACAGAAAGACAAACAGAAGGTATTGTATCTGAAGTAACCACTGTTTACTGCTTGTATTGTTTGTTTTGTCTTTTTTTTTTTCTTTCTTTCCCAGATGCTTTGTCACTGCAGCCACTGAGCCCTGAAGCTGCTCTAAATTACATCAGATCTGTTTCATCCTCCAGCTGGCCCTAGAATCAGGGAAGTGAAAAGATGGCATAGAAGCACATTTTCCCTCACCTCTCCATATGTGTAAAGCTAGCTTCTGCTTTAAAAAGCAACCCCTAATCTCCTCAAATAGCCTTTACCAGTACTACTGATGAATGAGGGAGTGGCTGCACACATGTTGAGCAGAGCTGGTGCAAAGGCTCATTTTATTTGAACCCTGGGCCGACTTCAACAGCTGGAAGCAAAAGAAAACACTAAAAACAGACAAAGGCAAACAGCCTTCCAGAAAAGGAGAGCTAACAAAGAGTGCACCAAGCAGGGGCGGCTCCAGGCACCAGCTCAGCAAGCGCGTGCCTGGGGCAGCAAGCCGCAAGGGGCAGTGTGCCGGTCGCCGTGAGGGCGGCAGTCAGGCAGCCTTTGGCGGCATGCCTGCAGGAGGTCCGCCGGTCCCGCGGCTTCGGCGGCAATTCGGTGGCGGATACGCCGAAGGCGCAGGACCGGCAGATCACCCGCAGAAACGCCGCCGAATCCGCATGACCAGCGGACCTCCCACAGGCATGCCGCCGAAAGCTGCCTGACTGCTGTGCTTGGGGCGGCAAAAAACAGAGCCGCCCCTGGCACCAAGGAACATCCATCTTTATGTGACTCGGCTCTCAATATTTTGTAATACTTCAAGCATGCCAGAAGAGGGTGCTGGCACTCAGCTTGAAAAAAAAAACTCCCACTGAGCTCTTGTGCCTACCTTTGAAGTGCAGAATGAAGGTTTATGCACATGAATAACTTTACACATAAGTAATCCCACTGTCTTAAATTCAAAGTTAGAACCCTTTTATTACTTTTTTCTTCTCATTATCGAAAGAGAAAATGGATATGCTCACTGCAAATATTTTAAAAGTGGTTTGGGGAAAAATACACTTTTTAAATCAGGTTAGACTGACAATTTTGTTCTGTGCCATTTAGAACTTACAATATATACTGTAACTAAGCTTTAATTTCAATGCAAAAATCAAGCTTTCAATGTTTCCATAGGTTTTAAATGATCTTACTCATAGATTCATAGAGTTTAAGGCCAGAAGGGGCCATGAGATCAAGTAGTCTGATCTCCTGTATATCACAGGCCATTAAATTTCACCCAGTTCTCCCTGTATTGAACCCAATAACTTGTGTTTGACTAAAGCATAACTTGCAGAAAGACGTCTGGTCTTAATCTGAAGACATCACATGGTGGAGAATCCATCACTTCCCTTGGTAGTTTGTTTCCATGGTTAATCATCCTCACTATTACAAATGTGTACCTTATTTCTCATTTGAATTTGTCTGGCTCCAGCTTCAAGCCACTTGTTCTTGTTATGCCTTTCTCTGTTGGAATAAAGAGCCCTTTACTACCTGGTATTTTCTCCCTGTGAAGGTACATACTCACTAATCAAGCACCTCTCAATCTTCTCTTTGATAAACTGAACAGATTTAACTCAAAGTCTCTCATTGTAAGGCATTTTCTACAGCCCTCAAATAATTGTTGTGGTTCTTTTCTGTACCCTCTCCAATTTTTCAACTTAAAAATTTGGACATTAGAACACATTATTCCAGTACTGGTCTCACCGACACTGTATAGAGAGGTAAAATCAACTCCCTATTCCTATTCACTACTCCCCATTTGGAGTCTGCCCTCATCTACAAACACATTCTTCTTAGTCACTGACAAGAAGTAACCCTACCACTATTATTATTTATCCAGCATCCAAAAGGGTGCTAGAAACTTTACAGAAAGGAGGAAGAGGTGGCACAGGCAAGTGGAATAATCAAACAGAAAACAAGGGGAGAGGAAAAGAAACAAAGACAGGAGAAAAAGAGTGTCATGTCCTTCATCACTCAAGTTTCTTCTTCCTATATCTTCCTATACTTTCTATTTTCCACTATTTCAAGACTACATTTAAATTCATCTTCACCATATACATATGTTGTACAGCATAAGTAAACAAAAACAAAACAACACTGTACGCTCCATCCTTCACTCTGTATTCAGCAAAACACATAATGAAATCATGGGAATACTGCCTGAATAAGAAACGTTGACTACAGTCCTAGGTTATTATCTACCTCAAAAAAATACAACACTTTAATAGATTCCAAGGCCAGAAGGAACCTTTCTGATCATCTAGTCTGATCTCCTATATAAGACAGGCCATAGAACTTCTCCAAAATAATTTCTAGAGCATATCTTTTAGAAAAAAAGTAGACAAGAATATTCCAGAGAAAGAGTATACAGTCCCATCTGCAATATCCTCATCTTCTTTTGGTGAGGCAGCAAATCCACCTACATCCATCTTTGCAGATGAATAACGTTTTCAAGTACTTAAAGTGCATGTAGAAATCTTAGACATTCCCCTGGAGACTATTCAAGAAAACCACCACAAGCTCTTAAACATATTGCATTAACTAACACCTGGGAAATTAGCCATGCCAATAAACAATGGCACGCTGGAACCTGCCAAATCCATCTGGCATGAGCCTGTTTCCATCTCAACTACCTCTAAGACAGCAGACAGAAGGTCAAGTCCCTGCAAAGGATTTGAACACTTACTCTCATCCTGCATCTGGGTCTCTTGCTGTGCAAGTAGTACAGGAGAGAACAAAATAGCAAAGTCCACTAAAGTCACCCCAAGGAAAAAAGATCCCAAAAAACTGGATCTTTTCAGCAAGCCTTCAAATGAAAGCAGAAAATTATCAAGTGCTGCTCAACATATGTTTTTAATTTGGGACAAACTCTAATTTTGTTGATCAGTTACTCAAGGAACACCAAGAGTTGCTGAAATAGCTTATGGCCAACTGGTTGCTCAAACATCTCGGCAGACTGCACTGGACACATGATACAGCAGGGCACACCATGGCTACTGAAATAAGCAGGACGAGGTTGTCCTGGCTTCAGTCCTCTGGAACTTCAACAGAGGTTCAGGCAATAATTGAGGACCTCCCATTTGAGGGAAAGCCTCTTCAGCAGTGGGACAGACAAAGCTATCCATATTTTAAAGGATGAAAGAGCAACTCTGTCCTTCCAGGGCTCTGTATCCCAGCACCCATATTTTAGGCACTGCTCAGTTACATTCAACTCAAGATCATTAGAGCCACTAAGAAAGAAGCAGCGATTCCGCCAGAGGCAATCCTCTGCCTCCTCCTTGGCTGCCCCACAGTCTGAGGTTTTGAATAGGCAGGAAGTTTGATGCATGCTTGGACCAAAGGATCTTTGTTCTACCCTTCTCCCCACTCCGCCCTTTGGCAACCAGCTGTTTTATTTTCAAGAATCTTGGGCTCAGACCAGTGGGCCCTCAAGATTTACAAAATCTTACACATTTTGAATCCCTCATACCCATATTTGCACTTCAGAAAAAACATACAAAGAATGATCACTTTATACGCATACACCCCAACAAAAATCAAAACACTGAGCATTTCACGTTTTCTAACTAATCAATTTGCATAACATCCCTGTGAGGTAGGGAAGCTTTAATCATATTTTATATAGCAGTAACACATACAAATAGTTCATGTAACTTTGAAGACCACAAACTGACAGATCAGGATTAGAACTCTCAGGCAACAATCTCCTCCCACATCAGAACTGCTAAATCCTAAGTATTTTTTCCTTTACTTCTCCAAAGTCACTTCTGTGACGGTACCTCCCCTAAGGCTTTGTGGGAATATGATATAACTGGAATAGGGTTTTGCTACATAGGCCATGTAACATATCTATGTAAAGGGTATGATCTACTGGTTATGTTCACCCTAGTTGTATACGGGCACCATTTGTGTGTTCAAAGTTATGAACATTGGCTGTATGATTGCTTGATTTCTAAGGGGCCTCAGTTAGAACATTTGATGACTTCTTGGGAAAGGAATGTGCAAATTAGGTGTTCAGTCAGGGGGCACTTAACAGACAAAAGAGCTTGGAAGACTCCAATCCACATTAGAAGTCTACCTGAGGACGTTCAAGGCAGCATGTGGGTAATGGCTGCTACCTGCAGTCCTGAGTCATGCATGGGCATGTGACCTGCCCATGTGATTCCGAATCTCCATTCTGTGACTGGATTCTACAGAGGGTGAGGAGGGGGTCTCCACCCACAAGAGACAGTCTATTTAAACCCGTGGGAGACCCCTCCATTTTGTCTTCAGCTGGCTAAAGAAGAAGCCTCTCCACCCCCCCAGGACACTTGAAGGAAACTGAAAACTACAGGGGGTGTGAGTGATTGCTGGACCCAGGCTAAAAGAAGATTAGCCTGTAAAAGGGAACATTTTGGAACTGGTGAGGATCTTATCTGTATTTAGTGCAATTAGACATAGATTTGCGTATTTTATTTTATTTTGCTTGGTAACTTCTTTTGTTCTGTCTGTTACTACTTGAAATCACTTAAATCCTACTATCTGTATTTAATAAAATCACTTTCTACTTATTAATTAACTCAGAGTATGTATTAATACCTGGGGGAGCAAACAGCTGTGCATATCTCTCTATCAGTGTTATAGAGGGCGAACAATTTTATGAGTTTACCCTGTATAAAGCTTATACAGGGTAAAACGGATTTATTTGGGTTTAGACCCCATTGGGAATTGGGCATCTGAGTGCTAAGGGCAAGCAGACTTCTGTGAGCTGTTCGCAGGTAAACCCTGCAGCTTTGGGACAGGTGGTTCAGACTCTGGTCTGTGTCTGGAGCAGATAGGTGTGTCTGGCTTCAGCAAGACTGAGTGCTGGAACCACCAGTAGCTGGCAGGGGAGAATAGAAACAGAGGTAGCCTTTGCACATCAGCTGGCAGCTCCCAAGTGGGTTTCTGTGAACCAACCCGCCACAACTTCATTCCTGCCATTAAACACTTTATCATCTTTCCTCATGACTACTGAGAACTCCTCTTCTCTGAACTCCTTAGCTATCACTTCACTGCATCAAAAAAACACAGCTGTGAAAATCATCTTCTTTGTCCACTGTGCTATCCATACCTACTTCCTCTTCCAATCCCTTAATCATGCCCACACTCCACTCAGCACCATGTGAATGAACACCTAATTTCAGTTTATTTATAAAATAGGATTACAATATGTCTCTGAAAAATGAAATGTACATGTTTTCAGAGCCTGTTCCTGTTGGTTTTACAGAGAACAGCATTTTATCCTAGTTTTTATAGACCATAACAAACTGGTCACCTGAAATAGCTGCCAACCTCTGGTGACATTGAAGGTAAACTGGACAAGCACATATGCACCTCAAAGACCACTCCCAAGTCTGTTATGCAATAATGTTGCCACCTTACTGCCCTTTGTGAGACCTCCCAGTAAGCACTCCCCTCAAGCCAGCCCTCCCACACAAAAGTCAGATTCATACAGAGACTTAAGTTAATTTGCATTTTTTTCTAACATAGGGCCCAATCCTGCAAAGTGCCCTCAATGCCAATCAAATCAGTGGAAGTTGGAGGGCACTCAGGACCTCACAAGACTGGGATCATAAATTCATTTATATAGAGACAACATGACCTGAAAAACTGTTAGGAAGCTTACACGGATAAAACTAGAAAAAAGATCCAGAACATACATATTGTAAACAAAAACTCATCATGCAAATTCTACACAAAGTCCCTACAACAACAGAGGTTCAAAACATTTGCATTTTTGTAGTTTAATTGGGATGAACTTGTATAAATTGTAGAGGTAAAATTTACTGCATCTGGAGTACATATATTATGTATATTAAATATTGCTCAAAAATCTTTTTCTGTCCTGTTACATAAATTAAATAACTTTGTATCTTTTTACCACACTACATTTACTTTGCCTGTTAATTCAAATACTTTTGTTAAATCTCAGCAAAATGTTTTTTCTATGGAAGGAACATTTTTAAAATGTGCAGTTTTCCAGATTAAAAATAACAGTCCAATATCAAAACATTTCTCTCGTTTCTAGTAAAGATAAATTGCCTCACAAATAAATTACAATAATATATGTTTAAATAGCTTTAGGTTGAAACACAAATCAGCAAAAGCAAGGAATCTCAAATTTAGGCCTATAATTGATTTAGGAAAAAACAAACACAACAGAGTGATCTAACTATAGAATGATAGCCTTAATGAAGGGCCAGCTGCAGCAACTCTTACACTGAACCAAATCAACATTCAACAAAGCAGGGATGAAAGAAACAGAAACCCCACTCCAGTAGTACCAAAACTTCCAGAGGAGAGGCTCAGAGTAGAATCAGCACAGTATCCTGACCCCTCCTCCTCCATGGGAACACTGCATGGCTACAGCTGTGTGCATTTAGGAGACAGAGAAGGGAGCAGATCTGGTAAACAGCCACTTTACATGTCATTTTCTCCCAACAAATCTCAGCAGGAGTTCATGCTGACCTTATCAAAATTAACTCCTGCAGATTCAAACTCTATAGCATCTACCTCCACTCCCCTAAAAAGATTAGCGCATGTAAAGAGAGGGAATTTATATATATCTACATATATTTTTTAATAGACATACACATTTCCCCCTGGAGATAGAAAAGGGAGGAATCAAAATAAATAGTCCACATGACAGATACTAGTCACATTATTTAATGAATGTCTGGAAAATTCTAAAATATCACAGTGATGGGCACCATGCAATAACTTGAAATGGAACAGAAGAAAGCAGGAGCGTGGAGGGAGGGGCTAGCCCCTCATACTGACATTCAGTCATCAAAGGTTTCCCCAAAGTTTACAGGAAATCCATCCTTACCCCTTGATTCTCTAATAAGAATGTTATCACAAGACCTCTCCAAGTGTCAGCTCAGACTTTCCAGCATAATTTTACCCACCCATATTTTATTTTCATGAAATGGAATGATACAGCCTGTAATTCTGACTTAGACAAAAGTCCATTTCACTTCAAAAGAAGTTTGCCTTCAATGGAAATTTTGCTTGAATAAGGAGTGCAGAATTTGGCTCATCATAACAATAAGAATAGTTAAACGTATATGTTGTATTAATGTTCTTGTTTTCTTTTAGAAATTGGGGAACATACCTGTCAAGAAAGTTAAACTGCAAAATATTTACCTAAGAGAGCAGAACAAGTTTTTGTATGGTATTTTTTCTAGTAAATATAGAGAAAGAGAACATTTTTAGAATAAACAGTGCTTTGAAACTATCAAGTGCATATTTCACATTAAATAAAGTAAATAAAATGTCTTTAGAAAATAGCATTGATAAGTTGTTTACCTGAAACCATATCACTTCTCAAGGTCTTGTAAATTATTATTAACTCCCATTGACAACAATACTTTTATAAGATAGTTGTTTCAGTCCATCTTGTACATACATATTTTGGCATATAGTCTTTCCAACACCTTACACACAATTCTCAGCCTCCACCACACCATCCACACACTGTATCAAGTGAAAAGCTGAAATTACAGTAATGACGCTCCTTAATGGGAAGACGGTGGGTCAGCTCTTAAACTGTTATAAATTGACATAGCTCCATCAATAGGAGGTTTGAATGTGAAACCAATGAGAAACTAAGCCTCATAGAATGCATATAGCTTCTCTCAATGTTCTAATGGAGGGTGTGGTATCACCTTACTTTATTTTGCAACTGCATGCATTCCTTTCCCCCACAAACTTCCTTCTGTTCTGAATGTGTTCTCAGATAATAACAGAGCAAACTTAAATTTAAAAAAAATAGAAAATCTGTTTACACTTATAATCCTTACACTTAAACCATTTGATGTTAGTTGGAGCCTCTCCCTTTCTTAAAATACTGGGAAATTACCCTGCCTATAATATGCACATTAGTGATAATGTATGAAATTCTTAGCCTTGTAACAACCTTACTCCTAAACAATTATATGACTCTTCATGCATATAGGTCACAATCACATTTAAAACACACATAACATATGTTTAGATTTTAGAATTATACATGAATTATTTACTATAAAATAATTAGAATTATTCACTATAAAAAATCAGTGATATTCTTACTTTCTTACAGTAAATGTAATTTTTAAAATCACAAATATTATAGAATCCAAAACAAAGTTGCCAGCAATATTTGTTAGTCTTTAATGCTACTCTCATATATTGAAGCTATACCTCTGATTAATAACTTGTAATTTCATTTCTTGTTAATGTTTTTAAGCACACAAAACTTTTGAGTTAATGTACATTCTTTTATTTTGATTCTCCATATTATTCAGAAATGTAACAAATCTTTTAAGTACTTTAAAATGTGGGTGCCACAATAGTGTGAATTATATAATATTAAAATGTCAGCTATTTAATACTCTGAATTACTTTTGATTATTTAGAATTAGAATGTCAAATTAGATATGTAATTTGATTTCCAGTGTATAATTCACATTGGTGTTCTTCAAAATGTTGACATATTAAAGCATTTTTTAAAGCAGAGGCACATTGAAAAGGATTTAAGAAGTGGAGCACTCTTTTGCCTTCAATAACTGTTATTTAAAGAATAACCATAGTTTAAATTTCCACTAGCATATTCCTAATGAAACAATGACTGGAACACACACACTTCCAACCAAGCATCAAGGCCCAGAGATAGCTTTTAGCTAGATTTTGAAGGAACAGTTGAAAACCACAATGGTCAAGAGACAGTGCTAAATCATCGACTTCTCTCTTTTTTTGCATTAACCACTGATACTGTGAAAAATATTATGTCGCCTCTTTTCTGGCTTTTTCATATTTCCACACATAATATTGTATAGAGTAGTGTGATTTTATACTTCTAAATCATTAGAGGTGAATGTGGTGTTTTCACCACATAGGGAAGCAGTTTTCATGAGTGTTTACATGTGTTTGGTAAGTAGACATATGGGACAACCATGCGGATTCAGATTACAAACCCAGTATCTTCACATTAACCTGCAAGCAATAGATCTGAATGCCTCCCCAACTGCTTTAGATAGGTAAAAATAACGGAAGATCACAAAAAAAAGTTTGCATTTCTTTGGCACCCTTCACTTCCTGCTGCACTTCTAAGAAACAAAAATGCATTAAAATGGAGAGCCTTCCGAGACAAGTCTCCCCCCCGCCATCCCTAACAACTGCTGAGAGCTGGACCCGTCTGCAGACGGAAGGGAGGCGATGGAGAGACAAGGAAGGACAGCAGGGCCATAAACGCCCCCCCTGTCTGGACAGCTCCCTGGTGCTGAAGTTACAGAGCCGCTGTGGAAACGTGCTTCCCTCCTCAGCGTCCCGGCCGCTGGCAGCCGGCAGGCCCCGCCCGGCGTATGGTTAGCGGGACAGGGTACTAGGGAACCACAGGTGCCAGGGGCTGAGTCCCCACCCCGCGGAGACGTTTTCTCAGCTAGGAAAGAGGCGCGGAGCGGGGGCGGGCGACGCTGGTGGAGGAAGATGGCGGCTCTTGCAAACCCACTTGGAGACAGTTAGAGCCTAGGCCCCGGCCACACATCTCCGGCCCGGGGTGTGGGGGCGAGCGGCACCAGGGCCCCGTCACACGCTCACAGCCCGGCTCGCAGCCAGGAACGAGCCCACGGCCTCCCACCCGCCCTCCGGCAGCTCCCCCGCTGCCTAGACCCTTTTCCTTGCACACGCCGGGTTAGAACAGCAGCACCTGTGCGGCCATGTTGGGTGCCTAGCCCCAGTCTCTGCCCGATGCCAGCCGCCTCCCCCTGTCCCCAGAGAGCGGGGGGGAGAGAGGGCAAGGCACCGGGGACATGGAGCAAATACCACAGCCGAGCGGCCTCACCTCCACACCCCCATCAGCATCCCCCCTCCCCACAGCAGCTAGGGCCCCGACAGAATCAAGCCCCCAGTCCACGTAACACCTCCGGGGCTGGGGTCGAGACCGCCACCCCGGCCCTCTCTGCGGCCCTGAGCGGGTAGGAAAGGAGGGGGTTGCCCTTACTTGAGCACGGACTGCTCCTTCTCTTCCTCCTTCTTCTGCCGCTCCATGACGGCCAGGATGATCTTCCTCTCTTCCTCCGTGAGGTGGCTGAGGTCGGGCATCTCCGACTGCGGGGCCTGAGGTGGAGGAGGCTGAGGAGGAGCAGGGCCGCCCCGCGGCCCAACAGGAGCCGACATGTTTGGTGGAGCTCAGCCACGCGACGGGAGACACGGAGCTCGCTCGGGCGGCAGCGGCAGGAGCAGCAGCCGCCGGCGCGGGGAGCGATACATACAAGTCAATGCACGCGGATCAATGGGCAGCCTGATGAATCAACAGCGCCCCGGGGAGGGGGCTGACCGGGGAAGCCCGGCCTCAAACACACACTCTCTGCCCACTCGTGAGGGGAGCCGCGGGGGGCGGGGGGGGGAGTGACGCGCGGGAAGGGGGCCGAAGCAGAATGAACAGGGAGCGGGGGGACCAGGGACTTTGGGAGCGGGGCAGCGGAACGGGCGGAGACCTGAGGGGATGGGTAGCGAGGGGGTGGCCAGACAGAGAGCGGGGGACGGGATTGACCCCAGGAGAAGGAGCGAGGCCAGATTACGCTAACCCCGGCGCTAGAGGAAGAGTCCGAGCCCGGAAACCAGCGGCCGCAGGGACGCCAGGGGCAGCAGGCCGGTTGCAGGGGAAGAAGCGGGAGGTGTGTGACAGGAGCCCTGCCGCCCAAGAGCGCAGAGCGGGGGCAAACCCCTTAGGGTGCACGCGAGCCCCAGCCGCCGGCAGCTGTAGCCGGCTCATAATTCCACGCCGAGGTCCATGGCTGGGGCTGTGTGTGGGGCGCAGCTGACGGCCGCCGCCGCCTCCTGCTGCAGGTGCTCCTGCGCGGGCCTTGCCGCCGCCGCGCTCGGCTGCTGGATACAATCCGCCTAACCCATCGCCGCGCTGAGAGCGGGAGTCACGGGAGGGGGCTCCGCATCCTCCTGCCGGCCCCCCGCCTGGCCCGGAGCGACGCTTCTTCCTGCCGCGGGGGTTACGGGGCTCCGCTTCCCGCGGGCGATCGACGCCCAGCGAGGGGGTGGGGAGAAGGTTTATTAATTATTATTATTATTGTTATTTATTTATAAATGTACAAAAATGGATGCGATAAAAATCACGCGAGGAAGGACAAGGAGGAGCCAAGCGCCCCGGATGCGCTGGGAGGACCGAGCCCAGCTGCTCAAGGGGCGGATGCACCGAGGGAGGGGGGCGGAGAGACTGTGCACAGCAGGCGCTGCCGGGGCTCTCCCGCGAGGCGGGGGTGGAGAGGAGCTGGGGCGGGGGCAGGGGAGATCAGAGAGTGAGAGTGGAAAAGGCGGCCAGAGAAATCGGATTAGGAAGAAGGGGGTTACGAGAGGGCGAAGTGGCTGGGAAAGGAGATGGCGTGAAATACAGCAGCCCCTGGGGAAGGAGGAGATGGGGATGTCCGTGGAGGGGAACTGGAGCAGAAAGCGCGATGGAGCAAAGGTACAAAGGGGGTAGGAGCTAACCGGGTACAGTGCACCGCTGGATGTAAGGGGGGAAAGTGGTGCACGCCCATATCTTTATTCGCACCCAGGCACATAACCAATAACAGGAGAAGAGTCACAACAGTACAATTATTAAAAGCATCTGAGCTGAGCGAGGGGTTCTGGAACGGCCGGCAGCATCCCGGCTGCTAACGGCTGGAGAGCTCAGTCCTTGGGGAGAGGGGTCAGGTTCTTCTTGACTTAATTTTTCTCCTTCGGAAGCTGATGACAGTACAGGGCCCCACCACTTAGATCCAACACAAAGTGTAGGAGACAGCGAATAAAATACCACCCACCCACAATCCAAACTCGGGTCACAGAGAAAGAAAAGTCAAATTTGTACATAGCCACGTACCTTACCGATGTTTGTCTGGAAGCGGAGTAACCTACTGAAAAGATAACCGCAACGGTGAGTCCTAAAGAAACGAAACAATAAACATATACTCTTTGAATAATGTAATTCCTCTGAGTTTTCTTTTCTACTCTACCTACTATCTTAATACTGTCCTTCAATTAATATATCTAACGTCTATTTTCTGTCTCTTACCTAATTTACTCTAATGAATTTCCTGTCTTTCTTGCTTCACTTTCTTAAAAGTAGTAAGAATAAAAGTACTATATTAATTTCTTTCCCTTGTTCCTTTTAATTACTTTGCTTTCTCCATCAGCGGCTCTTTATCTCAGTTTACCTAAACTACTATTACCTGTCACAGACTCTTAACTGGAGCATCATTCCCCAGCTGCAAAGGGTAAGATTTGCCCGGAAGTGTATGTGTTGGGGTTCTTTTGAGCCTCCAAAGCATAAACTCAATGGCGCATTACAATGGAAAAGAAAGGGAAAGGAGGAGGAAGTTTTCATGCACAACTGAATCTTTCTTCTACAATAGGGACCAGGTTGCACTGGAGAAAGCCTCTCAAAGCTCACATACTCATCCCGCCTCCCTCCCCCCCCAAATTTCTATAGGAAGCAATCACACCTGGGAAAAGAACCAATGGGTGCCAAAAAAATGCCATTTAGCAAAAATAAATGACAAACAACATATCTGGATGCAGACTTAGAGAACCACATTTAGTCCAAATCTATTGGTTTTCAATATATTTATTAAAAGTACATTAAGATAGTCACCTGACATTCTTTTACATGATGTGTAATAGAAGATATTTCTAGCCAGCTTTATTATTACTACTACACACTTTATTTGGTGTTCATCAACATATTACGAAACTTAAACTGAGATTCAAATTCCCAGTAAGAGACCAAATAGCATACTCTGCTGCTGCCAGCACCCTTTCAACTGGGCTAGGAAACAAAGATTTAACCATATTGAAAAGCCTGAGCAAAGTGATGCCTCTTTCTAAAAGTGGCCAGATTTATCCTTAATTGTGTTTCCACAAGGCATGAATTCTAAGGAACAGCCTCAATATCAAAAACACTCTGCCACCAGCACTGGTAAGTGTTAAGTCTTTGGGACAATAAGTTCTAGTGTGCTGGAGAAACACAGACCAATGGTAGGTTAGATATGGTGGAGCAGTCCTTTCAGTACCCTATGCCTAGACCATTCAAGTGTAACTGTATAAAAGATAACCAGTGCCTTGAATTTCACCTAGTAAGTCTATTTGTCAGCCTTAGGTGAAAGAAGGATATTCTGTTACCTGATGTGACTTGTACATATAGGAATAGTGAGGAGTCTAGTAAGACCCCCCTTGGCTGTGAACCATTTTGACACCAGTTGAGCAGATGTAGTCAAATGATAGAACAACTATAGCTTTCACCAGGTCCTCAAAGCACTGTCATCTGCCAATGAACATTACCTTTGTCTTGCCAGATTGGACTCCAACCAAATGGCTTTCATGCAGTGTCCAGTTTTTGCCAGACACTGGGTAAGTTTCTGGGTCAGAAGAGAGAAAATGTAGAGCTAGGTGTCATGAGCATAGGGAATATGTTATAGCCCATATCATCTCATGATTTCTACTTATGGGATAACAGATGTTGAACAGAAGGGTCAACAGGACTGGTCCCTGTGGGATTCCCCAAGTTAGCATTTGGGAAGGAGAAGTAATCACTCATCATCAATCTCTAAGAACAATCAGAAAAATTAGCAGAACCCCACTCTATGACAACTCTCTCCACTCTGCCAGGTCATGAAGCTGTGTCAGTAACTGCTAATGCCACAAGGTGGAAGGGATATGAAAAAAAAGTTTATAAAAATCAATTTAATCTAATCTGGGACCACAAACACTAAAATTGCCTTAATCATAGCTGTTATTAAAGGATGACATCACTATAGGGCAGAGTTACGGTTGTGTGTGCATAACATACATTAACATGTTTAAATTTATTTTAAGTGTAATCTTAACTCTGAATTTTCTAAATTTATAATGATTGGTTTTGAAAATATCAATATGCCTATGATTTTTTTACCCTTAAATTACTAATATGTATTCTCAACCTTAGTTTAAAATATCAGATTTTCCCTCTTCCTTCCATATCCTCTGTCAATAAAATTATAATTATAAATAAATAAATCTGAGAATAGGAGCCAAAAATCACACACACCTTCAGAGCCTTATCCAGGTATTTAATTTGTAAGTGAAGCAAAATCCAGAGCAGAAAATATTCTATGACTCATTGAAGAAATGGTCCCACTTGACCTTTCTATGCTCCATAGATCTCAAAAAATCTACCTTCTCTTTCTCTCAACAGATCTAGCCATCATTATGCTAATTTTCCTGCAATTAAAGGGAAACATTACCTATTTATGTCCATGCATATAATTGCATATAATTTTCTCTAATGCTGTTATTGATATCTACATTAGATGTTGAAAATGCTGAGCATGATTTCCAGAGGTTCAGAGCACCTGCAGCTCCTATTTACTTCAGCGGGATTTGTGGGTGCTCAGCACTTCTGAAAATCAGATTCCCAGTTTTTAATCCTTCTCTTCCAATGTTCTGTTAGACTTGTTCTCCTGCTGCACAGCCCTCAGCCTAATTTCACTCCAACTGACTTGTCAGATACATCCTCCAGTTTCTTTTGGGTGGCCTCCATAAATCCCAGTTGCCTAAAGGTATACTCTTATATACTCTTGGGGTTATTAATCCAAGTTTTCTGGTCTCATCCTTCTCCTACAATGTCATGCTGCTTTCTCCAGTTTCTTCAAGATTGCTGCACAAGAGGAGCTCCCAGTGAAATAGCAGCACTTAATTTTGAAAACTCTCAGAAACCTCCTTTAATAGAGGTCTGGAATAATTAAATGTATGTATGTTGTACTTTAAATGTTGTTAACTCTATCAACAGTATCATGCCCCAATCCTGCAAGATTTATGCACATGCTTAATTTTAAGTACAAGTAGTCCCCTTGAACTCAATGTGACTGCTCATATGCTTAAAGTTAAGAAAGTGTGTAAGTTTTTACAGAATCAGGGACTTACTCATATTTTCTACCTTTAGCTTATGGAACTCATTTCCTTGAGTCAGAGTGTGGTGCTGCAGTAGGTCAGCAGAGTCAGTCTGAACTCAATGGAGAATTAAAAAATAATAATCTAAAACAGCCTTTGTTGTAATAGAATGAGAAAGTCTTGCCAATATCAAGTTTAGTGGGCAAAAGTTGGTATCGAGTGCCATCCATTATAAGACATAAAAATTACAGGTATGGAAACTAAATTTCTCTTTTACACAAACCACAAAATCTTTTGTATTTTACATGGCAAATTAGTGCTTGGCAACAAGGGTGTAAGTCTACAGTGCACCTGCTTGAAAAGCGCAGTGGGCTAACCTGCAATCTGGGACTTTCACTGTGCTTTAGCAGAGTACACATAGTGAGAGAGCATGCAGCAAGCTGGTGTGCTGTAGATTCACACGCTGGCTTGCCACACACTAATTCACCATGTAGACAAGCCCTATATTTCATCTGCCATTGCATTGCCCACTTATCAAGCTTTGGTAGGTCTTTCTAAAGTTTCCTGCAGTCATCCCTAGACTTTACTAACCTAAGTAATTTTGCATCATCAAAAATTTTTGCTATTTAACTGCTCAACCCCATTTCCAGATCATTAGTGAATTTCTAGACAAAAATGACATTAAGGATGAGAATACTCATCAGTAAACTAGGATAATATACATCAAATGCATGTTATAATTGTACCCAAATCAACCAATGCACAGTTAGGGCACCCAAACAACCTTATCTCTGCCCTGTAGTGGCAGCATGTAATAGCCATATTATATTTGTGGATTATGATTAAGGCATTTTAATGTTTGTAGTCCCAGATTAGATTAAACTGTTTTTTAAAGAAATATTAGATGTTTTCCTTTATCCTGGTATCACTCCAGGGCAGAGTTGTTAAGGTGTTAAGTATCCACAGCTACCAATGAAGTCAGTGGGAACTATGGAGCCTCAGCATCTGTGAAAATCAGTCACTGTGAAAATCAGTTATTTAGGCACCTAATATGGGGGTTGTGTTGGTGCCTAATTTATGTATCCAAGTGTTAAAGTATTGGCCTGTGGGTGAGTGAGAGTAGACATTTTTCAAACCCCACAACCAATTCTGATTAAAGCATCTAAGGTTTTCAAGTAAGGTTAGCTCTCTTGGAACTGGCATATGGTTTCCTTTGGAATGAGAATATGCCTGAGAGAGATAGTCATAAAACCTTTTTGTACGTAAATTTATAGATAGAAAATGTCATTTCTGCCTGGGCTCCACATCTGCCAAGTAGCCACAAAAATCTTTCATGAACCTCATTTAATTCAGATGATAGGTAGAGTCAGAGATGGAAACACTGCTAAACTGCTACCAGAAGCAGATCTGTGAAGAGAACAATCAACTCCATTGTATTTAAACAAATAAAATCCTCCATTACAATTTTAGCATGGTGTACCATGAGCAGTAGCGGCGCCAGCTTTGCTGGCGCCCTAGGTGGCAGAAGGTCCCGCCCCCGAAATCCCGCCCCCAACAGCAGCGGTGGAAGGTCCCGCCCCCCAATTTCTACGGGCGGCCGCAGCGCCGGCGCCCCCAAAATAGCAGTGCCCTAGGCGACCGCCTAGGTCGCCTAATGGGTTGTGCCGGCCCTGACCATGAGGAAAGGAGACAGTATCTTATACAAGTTCATTTTATATTCCAAAGGCAGAGCCACTAGAATTATAAAGGCCAATATCTAATTGGACAACATTTTTTTCCTTGTGCACTGAGATCATTAGCACTCATCTGACACTTTCTGGTACCTTTTACTGAAGATGGTCCCTGTGGTGCTCACTGACATACCTCAGATTAAAATCAAATATACAAGTGCAGCGTGAAAGTTTATAAAGACCAGCATTAATCAAATCTGGCATTTTACTATGCTAAGGGGAAAATTGCATTAGATGAAATTAGAGTCAGCAAATGCATGGTAATACTACAGTCACTTCTCTCCAGAAGAGTGTCCTGCCAGATAGAAATGGAAGGACTTACACAAGATCTCACTGTATGGTTATATTTTAATACTATTTCCATTGAAACATTTGCATTCATTATAAGAAAGTTAATAAGTACAGATGAGATGTCAAAACATTCTTTACTGTATGCTGTTCATTAGAATCTCATAAAAGATAATGGGAGAAATATACTTTAGGATTNAATCATGATGGCCCAGTTCGGACAGTTGACACGAAAGTGTGAGACTGTTTCAACATGGGGAAATAGATTCAATTAATGTAATGACCGAGCCATTCCCAGTCTCTGTTCAAACCTAAGTTGATGGTATCTAGTTTGCATATCAATTCAAGTTCAGCAGCTTCTCGTTGGAGTCTGTTTTTGAAGCTTTTTTGTTGCAAAATTGCCACCTTAACGTCTGTCACTGAGTGATTAGAGAGTGTGACGGGGCGGGACGGCCCCGCACTGGTATAGCAGGGGTTAACCCTTCTTTGCTAGCAGAGGAAGCCACGCCCAGGAGGCCCTGCTGGGCATGCTCCAACTGGCAGACCAGTATAAAGGCCTGCAGGTCAGCTCAGTCTGGGCTGACCACCGGGGGAGAAGGACGCACACCGCCAGCTCCTGCAGAAGGAGAGCCAGTGCGCCAGGACCGAGAGGTCAGCCGAGCAGAGGCCGGACTGGAGACTCCGGGGAGGGACGCCTGCCGGGAGGAACCTACGGAGGCACCGCTCCCACAGCGTAGACGTCCGTCGAGACAGGGTAGGAAGTGACCCAGGGTGATTCTAGAGACTGACAGCCTTAAAGCTGCAGTACCGCTCGGCGTGTTGCGGGCGGATCCCCGCCGAGCGGGTGGCAAGAGAAGCTTGCCACAACCAGGGCCCTGGGTCGGGGCTCGGTGGAGAGGGTGGGCCCGAGTCCCCCTACCCCACCCCTTTAACCCCCCGGAAGGGGTGCTATTGAACTCCGGCCGCTAGGCCGCGCTACCCCGCT
>QXTE01000022.1:13905431-14031225 GCA_003942145.1 Platysternon megacephalum
TCTATCGGTGATCTTCCAGAAAACACCATCCTGGCCACTATGGATGTAGAAGCCCTCTACACCAACATTCCACACAAAGATGGACTACAAGCTATCAGGAACAGTATCCCCGATAATGCCACGGCAAACCTGGTGGCTGAACTTTGTGATTTTGTCCTTACCCACAACTATTTCACATTTGGGGACAATATATACCTTCAAGTCAGTGGCACTGCTATGGGTACCCGCATGGCCCCACAGTATGCCAACATTTTTATGGCTGACTTAGAACAACGCTTCCTTAGCTCTCGTCCCCTAACGCCCCTACTCTACTTGCGCTACATTGATGACATCTTCATCATCTGGACCCATGGAAAAGAAGCCCTTGAGGAATTCCACCATGATTTCAACAATTTCCATCCCACCATCAACCTCAGCCTAGACCAGTCCACACAAGCGGTCCATTTCCTAGACACTACTGTGCTAATAAGCGATGGTCACATAAACACCACCCTATACCGGAAACCTACTGACCGCTATACTTACCTACATGCCTCCAGCTTCCATCCAGGACACACCACACGATCCATTGTCTACAGCCAAGCTCTAAGATACAACCGCATTTGCTCCAATCCCTCAGACAGAGACAAACACCTACAAGAGCTCTATCAAGCATTCTTAAAACTACAATACCCACCTGCTGAAGTGAAAAAACAGATTGACAGAGCCAGAAGAGTACCCAGAAGTCACCTACTACAGGACAGGCCCAACAAAGAAAATAACAGAACGCCACTAGCCGTCACCTTTAGCCCCCAACTAAAACCTCTCCAGCGCATCATCAAAGATCTACAACCTATCCTGAAAGATGATCCCTCACTCTCACAGATCTTGGGAGACAGACCTGTCCTCGCTTACAGACAGCCCCCCAACCTGAAGCAAATACTCACCAGCAACCACACACCATACAACAAAAACACTAACCCAGGAACCTACCCTTGCAACAAACCCCGCTGCCAACTCTGTCCACATATCTATTCAAGTGACACCATCACAGGACCTAATCATATCAGCCATGCCATCAGGGGCTCGTTCACCTGCACATCTACCAATGTGATATATGCCATCATGTGCCAGCAATGCCCCTCTGCCATGTACATTGGCCAAACCGGACAGTCTCTTCGCAAAAGAATAAACGGACACAAATCTGACATCAGGAATCATAACATTCAAAAACCAGTAGGAGAACACTTCAACCTCCCTAATCACTCAGTGACAGACGTTAAGGTGGCAATTTTGCAACAAAAAAGCTTCAAAAACAGACTCCAACGAGAAGCTGCTGAACTTGAATTGATATGCAAACTAGATACAATCAACTTAGGTTTGAACAGAGACTGGGAATGGCTCGGTCATTACACTAATTGAATCTATTTCCCCATGTTGAAACAGTCTCACACTTTCGTGTCAACTGTCCGAAATGGGCCATCATGATTATCACTTCAAAAGTTTTTCTCCCCTGCTGTTAATAGCTTCTCTTAATTAATTAGCCTCTTACAGTTGGTATGGCTACTTCCACCTTCTCATGTTCTCTGTAAGTATAAATATCTTCTTACTGTATGATCCATTCTATGCATCCGAAGAAGTGGGCTGTAGCCCACGAAAGCTTATGCTCAAATAAATTTGTTAGTCTCTAAGGTGCCACAAGTACTTCTGTTCTTTTAGGATTTGTGGATTGTTAAAAAATTAATAGCTAATCATTCATTTTGATAGTTGAAAGGTTTAAGAGTTTGCCTTTTCTTCCAGCTTTTCCTGATTGTACAGGGGTTGAATAAAAAGTAACTTGAATATATTATTTATATCTGTGCAAGAGGTGAAGTCCTGTACACATGGTTGTTTTGGGAAGTTGGGAAAAGGGATGATAAAATATCAGTTTCCATCTTTGTGACTGCAACTTGCACCTTAAAAAAAGTGTAAGTGAACTTTGTTTCATTAGAGGTGAAGGTAGTTCCTTCAGTCTTAATGAGACTGAAGCATTTATCATTGAGAGATTACATTAGACAGAATGCCAGCCTGCCTTGTACTTTCAAAGCCTGCCTTGTACTTTTTGTATCTTACATAAAATAGGGGTCATGCTTTCAAAATCAGTTTTCCTTGAGATGGAAATAAAATGAGTAACTGTACTAATACTTATAAAGCCTCCATAACTATATTGGAATAGCTATAAGGCACACAATTCTTTAAGCAGGATCTTACAAAGGAGGTTAAAAGTCTGATGTGGTAGGGGGCCTAAATAGGACACATTGCAGTCAGACTCTACAGCTCCCTGTGTACGACAGAGAAGATATTCATTGCAAGTTTCATGGTTTACCACAAGAAAAAAGTGGAATGTAGATAGGCCTTGAAGCCTGGGGCATGGCCAGTGGATCTATTCTGGCCCACAAAACCCATTGTGGGCCAAAACCTACTGGCCCACAAAACCTGTTGTGTGTGTAGTTGGTTCCATCCATTTGTAAACCCTAGGCCCCCATAGGCTGCTGTAGTGATGTGATTCAGATGCTCACAGGTACATTGGGGATAAGATTCCCCTGACCCTCAGTGTCTGCAAAATTACTGTAGTATCTCAGACGCCTTAATACTCGCCCACATCAATAGCTCTTTCTGACCTAATATTACATTAGAGATGAAGAAAGAAAGAAATCTCTCTCTACCTCCTTTCTCTGGTTCTGCCAGTGTGCATTATCTTCTCATTGTCTTTTAGACTGTACGCTCTTTTAAGGAGGGACTGTCTTTTTTACTGTTTCATACAGTGATCAGCATGTTGTTGTTGGTTAACAACTAATAAACTAGCAATTATAATTGTTGGCATTTTAACAGTGACTGTTGTGGATTTCACCAGGACCCATCCTTCACAGACTTCTATTGTCAATGGTATTACAGGCCTGTGACAAATAGACAAAAATCAGATGTTCATTTATATCTTTAGATATTCATCCACCCAGACCAACATCGTCTCTGCACAACAGCCAGGCCTAAAAATCAACTAAAAAGATAAAGGAAATTTGAAGATTATAGATAACAGTGCTGCTTTGCTACAAGTTTTACAGTCACTGTGCCCAACAATGAAAGGTTGGGACAGGTTGAAAATTAGCAAGATCACACCAACAAAAATGGTTTCTCCTAACACCACCTTGTTTCAGTGAAACTGGCAACCTCTCACTAAGGAAACATTAATGATCTAAAGCAATAATGGAGCTAATACTCCCTGCTTGCTTTCACTAATCATGGAGCCAACTTGCAGGTGGCAGGCTGAAGCTCTCCCAGCATCATCTCTGGCACCTCAAGTAAGCAACACTCAACCAGAAATGGCAGGAGATTTGTCTGCTATGTTCTGCCTTAAAAGAGACAGCTAATCCACTCCAAATCCAAATTATGTAATCTATGAAGATAAAGATTGCTTACGACAGGAAATATTCCACTCCATTTCAAGGTGGAAGCAGCTACAGCCAGGGTTTGCCAAGCTGTTACTCAAAATAGTTCAGTTGGCCAACACTCCATAGTTTCTATCCTGGAGGAGAAGGCTGCCTTCTTCACTCTTCCCAATAGCCATGGCATAAGATTTCAAAAGCTTTCAGTGCTGCAAATGATAGCCAGAGTGGATCTTTGTAACAGACTAGTGTGTGACCCTCCAAGGATATCATCAATGGGCTCATACAGCTAGATAGCAATGAGGAAGGTCTGGGTACATGGTTAAATGTCTCCCTCACAAAACTTTATTTATCATCTTATTTCTGTTTGATAAATTATTTGGTGTGGCTTTGTTTACCTGGCATAACCATCTTTTCCTCTTATATTCCCCTTTGGCCTGAATGTGTATACAACACTTGGATCCCGCATTTTTAATGCAATGGCTTTATGGCTTGTGCTAACTATCATATAGGCTGTCTTCCCTTGTTTTTGTTTCTTCCTACACTGGTACACATAGTGGGAAGTAACTTTTGTTGTTGTTTTGAGTGATTGTCCACACTGATTCCACTCAGTGACCAGCAAATAGTTCTCTAGAGACTCCTCTCCCTCCTGCTGCTGAACGAGTGACTTCAGGACAGCTCTACTGAATCTGGCATCTGATCTGGAAGCCTGGACCAAGGAGTAATGGAAGGTGAATGTGTGAAATGAATTCCAAGTAGCAGCTCTGCATATTTCAGATATTGGGAAATACCCAGGGAAGCTGCTGGGGCTTCATACACCCTAGTGGAATGGGCCCTGACAGCCTATAGGGTTCTTTTTGGCTGTCTGATAGCAAGTTTTAATACAGTCTGAGACTCTCTTGGATAGTCTCTGGGTGTAAGTAGATTATCCTCTACCTCTTTCTGTGAAATCATACAGTATGGGAGATATTCTAAATTACTTTGTTCTGATCAAATAAAGGATAAAGCTCTCACCACATCTAGAATATGCAATTTCATTTCACCTGAGTTGAAGTGAAGCTTCAGTGAAAAAAGACCAGAAGGTGGATTACTGCCTGAGGTGAAAACCTGAAACATCGGATGGCACCTAAGGATAGACCATGTCCTTATGGAATATGGTTTAAGGAGGGCCCACCCTGAAGGCCTGTAGGGAAAGGATAGATAGTAAGACAGAAAATATCATAATGCCACTATATAAATCCATGATACGCCCACACCTTGAATACTGCATGCAGTTCTGGTTGCCCCTTTCAAAAAAGATATATTAGAATTGGAAAAGGTACAGAGATGGGCAACAAAAATGATTAGGGGTATGGAACAGTTTCCATATGAGGAGAGATTAAAAAGACTGGGGACTTTTCAGCTTGCAAAAGAGATGACTATTGGGGAGGGGGGCGGGATATGATACAAGTCTATAAAACAGCAATGGTGTGGGAAAGGAAATAGGAAATGTTATTTACTGCTTCCCATAACAGAAGAACTAGGGGTCACCCAATGAAATTAATAGGCAGCAGGTTTAAAACAAACAAAAGGAAGTACTTCTTCACACAACACACAGTCAATCTGTGGAACTTATTGCCACGGGGTTGTGAAGGCCAAAGTATAATGGGGTTCAAAAAAGAATTAGATAAGTTCACGAGGATCGGTCCATCAATGACTATTAGTCAAGATGGTCAAGGATGCAATCCCATGCTCTGGGTGTCCCTAGCCTCTGATTGCCAGAAACTAGGAGTGGATGTCAGGGGATGGATCACTTGATAATTGCCCACTTCTGTTCATTCCCTCTGAAGCACCTGGCATTGGCCATTGTCAGAAGACAGGATACTGGCTAGATGGACCATTGGTCTGATACAGTATAACCATTCCTATATTCTTATGTACTTTGCTGACTCTTCTGGCCATGGTAATGGCTCCCAGGAATGCCATCTTCATGGACAGGCGATAAAGGGAGCAGGTTGCTATGAGTTTGATGGGGCAATCCCAGTAAGCCAGTTAGAACAAAATAGAGGTCTTAGGAATGTGAAGGCTCCTCACATGGGAGAAAACGTGAGAGAGGCCCTTCAGGAATTTCAGTACTGTAGAATGAGGGAATATGGGATAACCCTGTACTGGCAGGTCATTTGCAGAAATGGCCACTGAGTGCACTCTAAGAAGCTGATAGAGCCTAGATTGCTTCAGGCAGAGTAGATAGTCCAGGACATTTGGGACTGAAGTGGATAATAATGAAAATTGCTATTGCATCACCTAGATTGAGAATCTCTTCCATTCTGCAGCATCTCTGAGCTCAGGTGGAAGTCTTTTCTGCCTTGCAATAAGATATCTCTCACCTCTGATGAACTGTGTCACTCCAGATTCTTTCTGAACAGCTGGATCCCTCGTGGTTGTGCCTGTGGCCCTCATGCCCGCCTGACTCCTGTAGCAAAGGGCATAACGGTTGAGATGGCTTCACCTGCCATTCAGTTACTTTGGCCATAAGACTCCCCAGGTGTTGGGTCTCTGATTAGGAGGCATAGAGAGTGAGTCATGGAATCTATGTGGACAATACATCTTGGTGGGGAGAGGCACAGAGAGTGGAACTCTGCTGCACACCTCCCTGAAGGGGATATGTGGCTCTGTCCACCACCCTAAAGAGGCTAGTGCTCCTGAAATAACCATGACCAGCTGGTCCATGCTTTGTCTGTTCAGTAGATATACTGACCTCAACCAACCTTGCGGAGGCCAAATATGAAGATCTGGCATGCTGTGTCATAGGTGCACACTCCTAAGTGCCCCATGGGTTTCAGGCTCATCCTCATGGGTGTTTTGGGGTTGGTGCAGAGCTGATTAATGACATCTAACATCATCTGGAATGATTGTTGAGGCAGGTATCACCTTGCTGATTTGTTATCTAACACTACCCTGATAAACTCTATTGCATGAGCTGGGTCAGAGTAGATTTGTCACTGTTGACCCTGAGTCCCAGGAAAGTGAAGAGATTAAGAACTGTGTGAATTGAGTCAGTAGCTTTCTGTGGGGGTTTCCTCCAAACGAGTCAATCATCTGGACAGGGTATACTTGTATTCCCATCCTGCATGGATGGGCATCCACTAAGGCTAGAATCTTTGGAAGACTCAAGGAACCATCAAGAGGCTGAAAGGTATGACTCTGAGGACTCTTTGTGGGTTCATATACACAGCAAAGTAAAACCCGCAGCTGGCCATGCCAGCCTACTCAGGCTGTGGGACTGTTTCATTGCTGTGTAGACTTCTGGGCTCAGGCTGAATCCCAAGCTCTGGGACCTTGATACCCCGCAGGGTCCTAGAGCCCAGGCTCTAGGCTGAGCCCGTAAGTCTACACAGCAATGAAACATCCCCACAGCCTGAGCTGCACAAGCCCGAGTCGACTAGCACTGGCCAGCCGCAGGTGTCTAGTCGCTGTGTAGACATACCTTGTGAATGGAAATATGCAAGTACACATCTTGAAGGTTGGGAGCTGTGAACCAGTATAAAAGATCCTGGGAAGCAGAAGGAGGCTAGGCTGAGCAAACCAAATTTGAAAAGACAGAGGGACACATCAAGATGTCAAAGATCAAGGATGGGTCTCCAGCCCCTTTATTCATTGGAACTAGAAAGTAGCAGGAAAAGAGAAGCCCCTTCCTCTAAACTTCAAGGGTACTTTTACCACAGCTCCATGTTGTATTAGGGAGTTCATTTGTTCCAAAAAGGTCTCTCATGAAAGGGTTCCATGGAAAGGGACAGGAAAAGGAGGGAGGCAGTAGGTGAAGACTGAAACCACAGGGGATACCCCTTGCTTACTATCTCAAAGATCCATTAGTCTGAGATTATTCTCAACCAAGGTTCTAGGAAAAAGCAAAGGTGATTCCCAAAGAGAGGAGGAGGTATAAAAGAAAAAGGATCCATAGGAGGTTCTCCCAGGCTCTTGAAATGCACGTCAAAACTGGTTCTTGGAAGATGGTCCATACTATGGAGCAGGCAAGGAGGGAGCAGATGGTCAATGTCTGTGGTACCTCAGCTTTTTTCTTGGAGGCTTAGAAGAGCACTGTTTGGGGGTAGTACTGAGGCTGAAGTTTGTGCTTATAGTATGACTGCTAGTTTCTCTGCATTGTGGGGATGTACAGATCCAGGGATAGAAGAGTGGCTTTAATATCCTGGAGACCGTGAAGTGTTGGTGGTGTTGAATAGCTTGGTTTTCTCCAAACTGGTTTTCTATGATTGTTTTGACCTCATGTGGGCTCCCAGATGCCTGGCACCAGGAAAAACACCTTATGACAATAGTACATGCCATAGTCTGTGCTGCCACGTCAGAGCTGTCAAGGGCAGCTTGAAGAGAGGTCCTGGCTGGCAGCTGGCTCTCTGCCATAAATGTCTTTTATTCCTCATAGTGTTTTTTCAGTCATTTATCCATCGTGCTGGATATTCTATGCCAAAATAAAAAAATCATACTCCAGGGGCAAGGCTTGGTAGTTGGCATAGATTTTATGGTTATGGCTGAAAAGAACTAGCCTCTTTGGAATCTTCTCACAAAGTCAGGTGCTGATAGAAATATTTGAGCCCCTCCTTGGGGCTTTCTATCCTCTCTCTTTGTAGTGGTTGAAATAGAAACAGGAGTGTGTCAGAACACCTTAGCAGGCTGGAGGAGACCCTCATTGATGGCCACTGCTATTTAGCCCAGTGTCACCTTCCAGAAAGTGTATTAAGGTTTTTAATCTAACTTCTCTGTGAGTATGCTGTCAGCATAACATTGGGAACCAAGGGTCTTGGAGCCACAGATGGTGCTGGAGTGCTTTGCAACAATGCAGTACCCAAGGGCAGAATGACCCCTGTGGGACAAAGAAAGAGTCAGTCAATTTGCTCTTCAGTGCCAAGGCACCGGGAAGTGATTCAGAGCCAGAGGTCTTAGTTGTTGTAGCGCGAGGAGAAGTCTTGAGTTTTTTACTCAGGGTTTGTGTAACAGTAAGTGCTCTGCACCTGGATTCTTGACTGGAACACCACTCTTTTCTCCCCCTTTCTGAAGGCACAGAAACTGTTGAGGAATGTGGTCTATAGGAAGAGACCGCTTGAGAGGTAGAGGAGGAAACGCAGCTGGCTGGTGTTGAGGTGAGATGAGGCTGATCCTTTCCAGGTTTCTAGGGGGTGGGAACTGGAGCTTTATGGTTCTTTCCAGCAGGAATAACTTTAGCTCTCTGTTCTTGATGGTTCTCTTGCAGAATGAGCAACATGGAAAGCAACACTCTGCTATGTGTCCTACTCCTAGGCAGATGAGACATTGGGAGTGGCCATCATTAACGGACATGGCACAATCAAATGAGCAGTTCTTAAAGCCGGATAGAGTGCACCATGATGGAGGAGTACCCCCTGGAGGGGGGTGAAGGAGTGTCTCACTACACATACCCCTTAAAAGGTTTGTGTTTATGTGACATTATTGACACAAACTGTGACCGTATAGACCATTGTTGCAACCAAGGTCATATAGTGGCACCAAATCTTGTACAGGGGAGGTCAAGTGAGGTGTCTATGACACGGTTATGGTTTGCTGGTTATGATTATGCCATCTGTATGCATGTATCAGTTTTGTATTTAAAGTTATAAGTATTGGCTCTATACTGTCTGTATTTCAAACTTGTGCTATGTTTCTGGGTGACACCCCAGACAATTTGGCATCAGCAATGCCTAGCTTGCTTGATGCCCATTAAGGATCATCAGCTATACAACTGACCCATTGAGAGAAGGCAGATATATCTTGTGACTCAGCAAGGCATGCAGGGACATGCCTATGGACAGAACTCTAAGGTTTTTCCATGCCATGTGCTAGATAGCTTGTCTTTGGAACAAAGAAAGCAGAGGCCACATGGCAAGAGCCTATAAAAGACTGCTGCATCTCCTCCATCTTGTCTTCAATCTTGCTTCTGACCTCTGGAAGAACTTTACTACAAACTGAAGCTCTGACTAAAGGACTGAATGACCCATCCCAGCTGTGGATGTACTCTAAGTCTCTGGAGTACATTTGAACCTGCAGTTTATTCCATCACTACTACAAGCCTGAACCAAGAACTTTGCCATTACTGTATGTAATTGATTCCATTTAACCAATTTTCGCTCTCATCTATATTTCTTTCTTTTATGAATAAACCTTTAAATTTTAGATTCTAAATGATTGGCAACAGCATGATTTGTGGGTAAGATCTGAGTTGTATATTGACCTGGGTCTGGGGCTTTGTCCTTTGGGATCGAGAGAACCTTTTTTCTTTTACTGGGGTATTGGTTTTTATAACCATTAGTCCCCATAAAGAGTGGCACTGGTGGTGATACTGGGAAACGAGTGTCTAAGGGAATTGCTTGTACGACTTATGGTTAGCCAGTGGGGTGAAACTAACGTCCTCTCTGTTTGGCTGGTTTGGTGTGCCTTAATGGTAAAGGAAAACCAGCCTTGGGCTGTAACTGCCCTGCTCTAAGCAATTTGTCCTGAATTGATACTCGCAGTTGTGTCCCACCCAAGGCAGCAACATTACAATTTATTTTAAGCCAACAGGCAGAAAAACAATAACTAATACTAAAAATAAAAATAAACTAGGACCAAAGATCCCAAAACAAAATGAACTAGAAGTAGCAGCTGTGTCACACAGGAACACGAATACTGCTGGTGTTCCATCTTTTCCCATGGGTGGTAAGAAGAAATTAAGTCGCAGCTGAGGCCATTTTGCCCTTTATGCCCTCAGCTTCGGTGGCATGGAGGATTTGAAGGGTGCAGCTGCAACCACAATGGATACTGCTATTCAAAAAGAATCCAATCTCATGTGCTGAGCCCCCAAGGGTGGACAATCACTCAAAGAAGAATCTACATTCCATTAGCTTTTTCCTGCAGAATCTGTAATGTCTCAAACAAAAGGTTAAGCCACTTTAAACTAAGACTGGATGAACTGGAGTGCCATACGTTAATCATGGCTGTGACCCCAAAGTCCCAAACCAGAATCTTAAATTCCTTAGTAAATGTATTGTCATCCCCAGAATCAGTTTACTCTTCATGAGAACAGATTACTTAAAGATAAACCATCCACTGGAGAAAAAGAAATCATTTATATTTTTGTGTTTAAATTAAACGCATATCAATGAGAGAGTCAAACTCCTATGCAGTGAGAGAGAATAACCAAGGACTCACATTTTCAGATGGCTTCTTTGTTTGCTTTCACTTTCTCCCTCTTTGGGTTGGTTTCCTCTTTTGTTCTCCCTACCCCTTTTTTTCATTTCACACATACTGCTCTTTCAAGCATTTATTTAGGCTCCCTATTACATTTCTGCCTTAATTTTCTGTGTTTGTTGCCTCCTCAGGGGGATTCAGCAGTTGTTACTATGCTTTCTTCAGTAATAATGAATAATAATAATAAAGAATATTCATATCAAACTCTCTCCCTAGCTACCCTCTCCTAACTTAGCCCGTCCCACAATTGCCATTCCCTGTCTGGCCCTCTCCCATGTTGGAATCAATCTCCTGATTAAAAGGGCTGCACCCAAGACATTGAGTTTGCTGTTGGACCAGTAGTAAGTAGACAGTTACAACACCAGCAGAAAGGGCAAGGCAATGGCCTGGCCAGGGCAGCAATACAAAAGGAAGGCAGTGGAGGATAAGAGTAACAATAGAAAGGAAAGGGTATGGTGTACAGGAGGGAAGGGTGTTAGACAGTGAAGAAGAACATGGAGAGGCTGGAGAAAGCAACATGACTGGAGAAGGAATGTAAAACTGTACAGGGCATAAATCCGTGACTCAAATCCATATATAGAAAATAAGCAAACAGGCAAATTTTGATTTATGAGCCTAGACTTCCATTGAGAGTTTCTAGTAACTGTACAAATAAATCATTTCAATTTTACTCTTGTGGTTTTTGACATCACTGCAACTTCTTGTTATAGCCACATTATTATGCATAATAGCCTGATATTTATTCTGTTTCATGTGTTTGTGGTTGACTTTATTGTTGTAACTGAAAATCTTTAGGAACTTCTTGAAGGATCAGTTGGGATACCAAAACGTTCCAATTTACAAAATTAGTAATCACACATCCTGCAGCTGTAAAAATTGTAGAGATTTATTTCATAGTCAGAATTTTCTTTTACTTCAGAAGAGTACAGAGAATGTATAAAAAAAGAAAAAAGTTTGCAAAGTAAAACATTTAAAAAGTCGACACAGCAAGCCACAAAAGTTGCTTCCGATATGAATTAAACCAAATGAAGACAGACTAGGAGCACCTTTTTATATTAGATATCTGAGCAAATAATAGGAGCTAAAATAACCAACTTAGTTCTGGGGTTTTGTATATACTAAAAAATGAGAGCTTGAATGATTTGCAATTTCTTTCTAGTAGTGCTCTCTCAATAAAAGATTTAACTAGTTTTTTTAGCATTCTAGTAGGACATTAACGCTTTCCAAATTGGGTATCAATTTCTTGGTTATTAAGCAAAATTTTAGCAGAAACCTTTTTTCAAAAACTCTCTTATACTGCATTTAGTGAAGACTATTTCTAATCTATTCTGTCTGGGTTTTATGCCATGCCTATTACCATGATATCTGAGCTTGTTGGTATCTCTATCCCATTACATTTTGACCCAGCCCCATCTTCATTATGAGGATATGTCTGCTGCACATGGAGCTTGTGACAGCGTACCCCATAAGGCTTTATGGGAGGGGGGTGCTTATAAATGTATGTATGATATAACTGGATTAGGGTTTTGCTACATATGCCATGTAACATATCTATGTAAAGGTTATGATCTACTGGTTATGTTCATCCTAGTTGTATGCAGGCACCATTCGTGTGTTCAAAGTTATGTATGCTTGCTTGATTTCTAAGTAAGCTTTGTGAGGCATTTAGTCAGCTTCTTTAGGAAGGAATTCGCAAGGTTAAGTACCCACTCGGGAAGCATTTGGGGAACAATGCATCTTGGAATGCTCCAATCCACATAAGAAGTCTTCCTGGAGACATGCAAGATACCATGTGGACAATGGCTTCTGTCTGTAAAGACAGAGTCATGCATGGACATGTGACTTGCCCAGGTGACTCCAGAACTCCATCTTGGAGCTGGACTTTGCATAGGAGTGAGGAAGGGCGTCTCCACCCACAAGAGAAAGTCTATTTAAACCCCTGGGCGACCCCTCCATTTTTTCTTCAGCTGGCTAAAGGAGGAGCCTCTCCACCCCACCAGGGTACTCGAAGGAAACTGGAACAAAGGACAGTAACTGCAGGGGGTGTGAGTAACTGCTGGACCCAGGCTAAAAGAAGATTAGCCTGTAAAAGGGAACATTTTGGAACTGGTGAGGATCTTATCTGTATTTAGTGCAATTAGACATAGATTTGCGCATTTTATTTTATTTTGCTGGGTAACTTACTTTGTTCTGTCTGTTACTACTTGGAACCACTTACATCCTACTTTCTGTATTTAATAAAATCACTTTCTACTTATTAATTAACTCAATGTATTAATACCTGGGGGAGCAAACAACTGTGCATATCTCTCTATCAGTGTTATAGAGGGCGAACAATTTATGAGTTTACCCTGTATAAGCTTTATACAGGGTAAAATGGATTTATCTGGGTTTAGACCCCATTGGGAGTTGGGCATCTGAGTGCTAAAGATAAGCACACTTCTGTGAGCTGTTTTCAGGTAAACCTGCAGCTTTGGGGCAGGTAATTCAGACCCTGGGTCTGTGTTGGAGCAGACGGGTGTGTTTGGCTTCAGCAAGACAGGGTGCTGGAGCCACTGAGCTGGCAGGGAAAACAGGAACAGAGGTAGCCTTTGCACATCAGGTGGCAGCTCCCAAGGGGGTTTCTGTGATCCAACCCGTCACAGAGCTCAGTAAAATTACATGTCTAACATACAGTTTGCATAAAGGGGATAAAATAAAGCTGCAAAAACAAAAAAGTCATATGCTTGATGCTGCAAATTAGCATATGCTGCTTCATAATTCTAAAAATTGTCATTGGGCCAGAGGTCTGCTTTTTACTCTTTTCATTCCTGAAAGAAAAACAATCTTGACTAAACCTTAGTTTGAAGTCATACTTAAACTTTCCCAACAATTGTATTAAATTTATTCCACAATTTGACATAAATATCCTAATCCAATTACCTACTCCATGCTTCTTTAATTTTCGATAGTGAACATTTACTGCTCAGGCTATTTGTATTGAAGCAGCTGGATTCTTATGGACAGCCATAACAACTAGGATTATTTAAAAGCACTGGCTCAACAGCAATGTCCTCATATTTCCTGATTTTAAATTCTCTATTGAGAATGATGCAACTGCAAATATTGTCAGTGGTTTTCTTTGCCAAGGTTACATTTTGCCTTAAGTGATGCAAAAGAACACAGGCTCTATTCCTGAAATAGCTGGTCTATAAATACACCTTTAGTTATCCAGCTGAACCACTGAATCTTTTCACCATCAGCCTTAAATGCTGGATCATACCCCTTTCGAAATAAACAAACAGATTTTTTTCCCAATTATTTTACCTTAGATGGTAATAGGAAAATTTGTACTGATTTTTCCTGTCATCACTGCTGAAACTTAGGGAGGAAAACTGCTGGTATGCTCCTTCCCTCCTCCTCTGTGACTTGATATTCCCATCTCCCTACAATACCAAACCTCTGCCTTTTGGCCACCTCAGTGCCCGCCTACAAAACCCCTGCTGCACTCTGCTAATCACCCCTCCACCTATAAGGCTCTCCTCTCCTCTGATCCTCCAGCATTTTAGATGCCAGATATTGTCTCCCATGGATGCTCTCCCCGGGCACTACAGATACCAGACTCCCTTTGGTGTAGACTTGCAGACCAGTAACCCCACTCTCAATTAGAAATAACTACCCAGAAGAAGCTGAAAGTGTATAGACAAGACCAAACACATGGTGGAATACGCAGGAATCATTCATTTCAGAGCTCAAAGATCATCATTTCTTAGGGGAATGTTCCACCAGAGAATATTTTATGGCAGAACTGTCAGTAATAATGCTGAAAAAGCAGAAATGTTCTATAAATATTTCTGTCCTATATTGGGAAAAAGCCAGATAATGTAGTCATATCATATGATGATGATGACAAAACACTTTCCTTTCCAACAGTCAAGAGGATGTTAAACAGCAGTTGCTAAAGTTAGACATTTTTAAATCAGCAGGTCCAGATAACTGCATCCAGGAGTTTTAAGAGCTGGCCGAGGAGCAATAATGTTGATTTTCAATAAGTCTTGGAACACAGAAGACTGGAAGAAAGCTAATGTTTTACCAATATTTAAATTAAAAGGTAAATAGGATTACCCAGGTAATTATAGGCCTATCATAGAATCATGGAATGGCAGGAACCTCAGGAGGTCATCTAGTCCAACCCCCTGCTCAAAGCAAGACCAATCCCTAGACAGATTTTTGCCCCAGATCCCTAAATGGCCCCCTTAAGGATTGAACTCACAACCCTGGGTTTAGCAGGCCAATGCTCAAACCACTGAGCTATCCCTCCCCCTAACATTAATCAGCCTAACATTAATCCTTGCCAAATGGAATGGCTGATACAGGACTCAATTAAATAATGAATTAAAAGAAGGAAACATAATTAATGCCAGTCAACATGGATTTAATGGAAAACAGGCCTCATCAACATAACTCAACTTTTTTTAAAAAATGAGATGAGCTGTTTGGTTGATAAAGTTAATAGCATTGATGTAATATACTTAGATTTCTCTAAAGCCTTTGACTTGGTACCACATGACATTTTGATTAAGAAACTGGAAAGATGCAAAATCAACATTCCACACATTACATGGATTAAAAACTGGCTAAGATGTCTCAAAATGTAATTGTAAATGGGAAATCATCATTAAGCAGGTGTGTTTCAAGTGGGGTCCTGCAGAGGTCAGTTCTTAGTCCTATGCTATTTTACATTTTTATCAATGACTTGGAAGAAAACAAAGTCATCACTGTTAAAGTTTGCAGATGATAAAAATTGTGGGAGCGATAAATAATGAAGAGGGCAGGTCATTGGATCGCTTGGTAACAATTTTGGCCTACCTGACAATACATCATTTCAAAGAATCAGAGGGGTAGCCGGGTTAGTCTGTATCCACAAAAACAACAAGGAATCCAGTGGCACGTTAAAGACTAAGAGATTTATTTGGGCATAAGCTTTTGTGGGTAAAAAAAACCCACTTCTTATGCATTTCAAATAAGTGTATCTGCCACTTTGGATTCCAGTCTCCTCTGCAGGCCTGTCCACTGCTAATAGTTTGAAGACAGTTTAAGAGATTTTGTGCACCTGTGTTTGGAGGACTGATTATAGGCTCAGCACATGATTTTAGGAAGAGCTTGAAGAAGGAGAGATCTAAAGTAACCAAAAGACAAATGGAGGAAAAACCCAACAGATGAGGGATCTGCACTTATTTGAGCAGACCAATTTACAGGTAGGACAAAACTGCCCTGGCTTCAGATGGATTGCATCCTCCAGTCCTGATCCCACACTGCTGGAAGGCAACAAAATCGTAGCTCCTCAAGAAAGGAAGGCTGGGAAAAAGAAAGCAAAATCAATGAGGAGAAACCTGCTATAGCTATTTCGTCAAGGGCTATTTATAGTGTGTTGTAAAGGGGTGAACTGATGATCAGGCTAGGGTGACCAGACAGCAAGTGTGAAAAATCGGGACAGGGGGTGGGGGATAATAGGTGCCTATAGAAGAAAAAGCCCCAAATATCAGGACTGTCCCTATAAAATAGGGACATCTGGTCACCCTAGATCAGGCTGAAGCCATGTGCCAAGTTCGGAGTATGATTCTGTGTTTTGAACTGCTTGCTGAATACAACATAACAGAAAGAGTGGACTCGAATAAGAGTGGGCCTATAAATCTTTGGGTAGGCCTTGGCCATGTTAACCCAGTGGAAAATAGAGAACAAGACCAAAAGATTATTAGATTTACAGATGGGATCTGAAGGGCAGAGAATGAGGGAGGTTTTCTGTTGGATTTTTAGGCTTGAGATATAGGGAGAGTAGGAATAGGTCTTCATAACAGTGAAATGAGAATTAATCTTGAAGATGAATTGGGGAGCAGAGGCGTAGGCCCGATTTTGTCCAGAAATTGTACAAAAGAATACAAGTAGAAATTTTCAGTCACACGGGTTGTAGAGAATAAGCAGCAGTAATTACCACTAGAAAGGCAGAGAAGCTTGAAAGGGAATTTCTTTAGGTCTGCAGAACCAAATGGAGGTTTCAGGTAGAGAGAAGAGCTTTGATCTATGACTTGATATTGGAAATGTTTTTGGGAATGGGAAACATGTGGATGGACAGCCATAGAACTGTCTCCCCCATAAAGTCTAATGCCCCCAAAGCCAAGACATGGCTCTTCAGTGCACTCATAAGGACTCCACTGAGGAATCCAGAAATACATATGATGCCGGTAGAAGATTCAGGCCCCATTCTTGGCACCTTTAAAAAAAATAAAAATAACAAAAAAATAAAAACTTTTCACGTACCATGGAATAATGGTAAAGAACCAGAGTCAACTTTCTTCTAATATTAAACAAGGAACTTTGCCAGAATAAAAAACACAAACTATATTATCCCTTAAACTATTCTCTCTCTCTGTCTCTGTGTGTTTTACTACAGAGCTGTCTAGAACCTACCCAAACCCCTCCTATTGCCTGACTTCTTGCTAAAGATTTAACTAAAAAGTACCCAAAACCATACATTTTCTCCCACCCTTCCATCTGTATAAATAGGGCTTGGCAGAATCTGGATTTTATTTTTGTTATAATTTCCATCGATAATATCCATGGTTATTTTTAAGCATTTTTTATTTTTATCTATATAAATTTCAGAGTTGCAAAATAAAATGGATTTTATTTTTTATATATTTTAATCTAAATTTTCAGAGCTGCAGGAAATTATGGGGGCAGCCAATAATTATATAACAACAGTAGATGTTGAAATTCAAAAAGTTAAAGCTTTAGAACCATTAAAACACAAACTGTCAACATCACATGTCAAAATATACCAGCTTTTACCAGATTGGATCTCCTGGTGTAAGCTTTAGGCAGCATTATGACAATTGAATAAAAAAGCTCTTAGATCTGGCATCTTTAAACTTCACATTCTTTAAGCAGAACCACTTAGGATGAATATTTACCACTAACATTGACATTTTGCTCCGTCAACCCATAAGAAGGTGAACTGGTCTTCCTCTGGTGACTGCTGAGGTGGTTACCCTCAGCAGAGCTAGTACGTATTTTTTTCTTTCAGTTATGTTCTTCTTGTCATTCTGCCTCACACCGTGACACCACATCAACATTTATGCTCACCACCAGGATTTTGTAAGTTCCTGACATCTCACGTGTCCTTTCAATATGTCACCGTACAAGAACTGTAGTATTAACTACAGTATGATTGCCATATGTAATGAGACTTTCACCTTCAGAGTCCCCTGCTCCTTCAAAAGAAATCACAGGTCGGAAGGATGAGACACCCCTAATAAATATATATTGGTCAACCATGTCATATAAACCCTGACAGAGTCCGTAGTTGTCCATCAGCAATAATGACTTTTTAAAATCAGTTTTCTTAATGAGGCTGGGAGGCCATTTCAAATGGCACCCATCTGTGTTTTGATATCATCTTAAACTTCTGGAGAATCTGGGTAACCAACAGGACACCTAGATCTAAGATGAGATCTTCACTGGTCTCTTTAGGTTCCTTAAAAGGAGCAGGCCATGTGGAAGACAGCTGTATGATTACATGCCAAAGACCCCCTCACAAGCCCTGGAGTAGGGTGCATGCCAGGGACAAAGCTGGGGGTTTGAAGGGTGTGCCATGGGCAGAGCACAGTATACAGTGCTGAGGGGACTCTGTGCAGCACTACAGCCTATAGGGCTGCCCAAGGCTGTCCTGGCCAGGTCAACACTTAAAACGTTTGCTGGTATAATAATGTCAGTTAGGAGTGTGATTTTTGTTTTTAACAAACATTTTTATATTGGGAAAAGCCCTAGTGTAGATTGAGGGATACCACCTGTTATAGGTTTTACCCCCATTCTGAACTTTAGGGTACAGATGTGGGGACCTGCATGAGAACCCCTAAGCTTAATTACCATCTTAGATTAGTATGCTGCCACCACCAAGTTGTTTAAACAACCGTTTATGAGTTATTTGGGAACTTTGTCTTCCCCCCAAAATATTTCCCTCCCAAGTACTATAACCCTTCCCTGGGTAGCCTTGAGAGACTTTTTCACCAATTTTCTGGTGAACACCGATTTAAACCTCTTGGATTTTAAAACAAGGAAAAATTAATTAGGTTTTTAAAAAGAAGACTTAATTAAGGAAAAGGGGTGAAAGGAATACCTCTGTGAGATTAGCATGCAATCTACTCTCACAGACAACAGATTTAAAACACAGAGGATGTTCCTCTGGGCAAAAACCTTAGTTACACAAAAGAAAACCCAATTTGATTATTCCTTTATGCAAAAAAAAAAAAAAAAAAGTTACAAAAGGAAATAAACATATTTAAAAAAAAAAAAAAAAAAGCTTACTACCCTGGTTGATTCCTGGATTTTTTCACTCCGGCACAGAACTTAATGAATAGAGAAGAACAAAGGAAAAAACTTCCCTCCTTCCTCTTGAAAAATCTTGTCCCCCCCATTGGTTCCTCTGGTCAGGTGTCAGCTAGGCTATGTGAACTTCTTAACCCTTTACAGGTAAAAGAGGCATTAACCCTTAACTGTCTGTTTACGACACGCCCCCCAAATCATAGACAGTGTTAGACCACACTGGCTATGATTTTTCCTATAACTTTAGGAGAAAACAAATTATTAAAACACATGCACCTTTACATATACTACTGATTATGTAAAACTAACAAGATTTTTTACATTTTAAGGACGATTTTAACCAGTTGATTTTGGGAAACTTTCACGGGAGAGTGCATTAGCCACTTTGTTAGAAGCTCCTGAAATGTGTTGAATTTTAAAATCAAAATTTTGGAGAGCTAAACTTTACCGAAGAAGTTTTTTGTTATTCTCCTTGGCGGTATGAAGCCACTTTAGCGCAACATGGTCGGTTTGTAGTTGGAAACGCTGTTCCCAAACGTATGGGCGTAGCTTTTTTAAGCGCGTACACAATGGCATAGCATTTTTTTTTTTTTGCTGATTGACCAGTGGCTTTTTCTTTCAGACAGTTTCTTGCTGAGAAACACGACAGGATAGAATTTTTGATCTGGTTCTTTTTGCATTAAAACTGCTTTCACACCACACTCGGACGCATTTGTGGTTACTAGGAATGGTTTGTTAAAGTCTGGGGCCCTTAGCACAGGGTTAGACATGAGTGTTGCCTTAAGCTGGTTAAAGGCCTTTTGACACTCATCAGTTCACTGAACTGCATTTGGCTGTGTTTTTTGGGTTAGGTCTGTTAGTGGGGCAGCGATTTGGCTGTAGTGTGGTACAGATTGCCTATAATATTCGGCCAAGCCTAAGACGAATTGGACCTGTTTTTTTTACTTTGGGATAGGCCACTTTTGGATAGCATTTACTTTGGCCTTTAGGGGGTTTATAGTTTCTTGACCCAGCTGGTGTCCAAGGTAAGTCACTTTGTTTAGGCCTATTTGACACTTTTTAGCCTTAACAGTTAGTCCTGCCTGCCTGATGCGCTTGAAGACTTTTTCCAGGTGTTTTGCCCATGAATTAGAAAAAATGGCCACATTATTGAGGTAGGCAACTGCAGATTTTTCCAATCCCGCTAGGAGACCATCTACAAGTTTTTGGAAGGTCGCGGGTACATTTTGCAACCCGAAAGGGAGCACATTAAATTTACACACCCCGGCATAGGTGACGAAGGCTGACCTTTTTTTGGCGGGTTCATTTAGCGGTGCCAGTACCCCTTGGTTAAGTTTAAGGTAGAGATGAATTGGGCATGTCCCAATTTCTCCAATAGCTTATTTGTGCGTGGCATTGGATAGTTGTTGGGATGAGTTACAGCATTTAGCTTACGGTAGTCCACGCAAAAGCGTATTTCCCCATCTGGTTTGGGAACTAGAACCACTGGAGATGCCCATGCACTAGTAGAGGGGCAGATTACACCATTTGTAGCATGTCCTGGATCTTCCGTTTTATAGCTGTGTTGGCGTGCGGAGACACCCGGTAGGGTGGGGTTTTAATTGGGTGAGCATTACCTGTGTTAATGGAGTGGTATGCCCGTTCGGTCCGTCCTGGGGTGGCTGAGAACATTGGCGCGAAGCTAGTGCACAGCTTCTTGATCTGCTGTCGCTGCAGACGTTCAAGGGTCGTGCAGAGGTTCACCTCTTCCACGCCACCGTCACTTTTTTTTTTGTACCTTTAGACACCTTTAGGCCACTCCGCGTCATCTGTTCCCTGGCCTGTAAACTGGAAAACCTTTAATTCTCTGGAATAAAAGGGCTTAAGAGAATTAACATGGTATACCTTAGGCTTTATATTTGAGGTGGGGGATGCTATGAGATAGTTAACAGCTTCCAGTTGCTCTTGGACCATGAATGGCCCTTCCCACGACGCTTCCATTTTATGGGCCTGGAGCGCCTTTAAGACCATGACTTGGTCTCCTACTTTGAAGGACCGTTTTCTGGAATGTTTATCATACCAGGCCTTTTGCTCTTTCTGAGCATCCTTTAGGGTTTTTTTAGCAAGGGCTAAAGAGTGTCGGAGGGTGCTTTGTAGGTGTGACGTTATGAGTGTAATATAATATTTCATGAAAGGTGACAGGGCCAGAAAGAGTTAATTAACTCACAGAATAACCTGACCTATGGGTGAACCGTAAGGACTGGTTAGGAAGATATGTAAAGGAATAGAGCTTTGAAATGCAAGTCTGCATTGTTAGAGATCTCAAGGGTAGATGTTTGCTCAGGTCTTGTGATGTAAGCAAACAAGTCTTGTCTATTGCTATAACTTTAATTCAAAGATCAAAAAAGGAGTATTAACATTTATGATGATACTTGAGTGAAATAGTATTATTGTCTATATGTCTCTTTGAAGGTTGTAGTAACCTGTATCTGAACTGTTTAATGGATAAATTACCCTGTGCTAATTGCCATGATGTTTAGAGGAAGGAGAATTAAGCCTATTGTTTTCTCAGGCCGAAAGGCTGCTGGAAATGTATAAGAACCCTGGGACATGATCATACATCATCTCAGATCTGCTTTGGGTTTCAAGAGGGGGGAACCTTAAGCCATAAGGATTGAGATCCCCAGTCTTTGACTGGAGCCACCCTGAATATGGACATTGGACTATAACCTATGGACTATTTCTAAAAGGACTTTTGGCAACTACAAGCTCACCTCTGCTATGCATCTAAACCTCAAGAATTGAATTCAAGTCTGTATGTATATTGATCTTTTAACCAACACTCTCCCTCTTTTCTTTTTTAATAAATTTTAGCTTAGTTAATAAGAATTGACTATAGCATGTATTTTGGGTAAGATCTAAGTTATAATTGGACCTGGGTATGTGGCTGATCCTTTGGGATTGGAAGAACCTTTTCTTTTATATGATGAGAGAAGATTCTCAGTAATCATCATCATATCTGACAGGTGTGTCGGGATGGAGGCCTGAGGCTGGGTACTTTAAGGGAACTGCGTTGTTTGGACTTCTGAGTAACCTGTATGGTAATATAGAAGTTGTTTTGTGCTGGCTTGGAAAATCTAGGTATTGGAATATCCACCAGCGTTTGGGGTTTGTCTGCCCCGTTTTGTTTGCAGTTCACCCTAATTGAGTGACCTCAGCTGGCTCCCACTGGCAGCACCGTCACAGTAGGTTGCTTACAAAGTCTAGAATGTTAGTTTCTGGAGGAGGTGTAAACCCCTCCCATTGCTGCTTTACCAACTGTAATAGCCCCTTAACCTTGTGGCCATACACAAGTTTAAATGGTGAAAACCCTAAACTGGGATGTGATACATCCCTGGAGGCAAAAAGCAACTGCTGCAACACTAGGTCCCAATCATTGGAGTGTTTATTTACGAATTTACGTATCATGGCCCCCAAAGTTCCATTAAACCTCTCCACCAGGCCATTGGTTTGATGGTGGTAAGGGGAAGCAACCAAGTGATTCACCCCATGAGCTTCCCACAGGTTTTTCATGGTCCCTGCCAGGAAATTAGTTCCCGAATCTGTAAGCATGTCAGAGGGCCAACTTACCCTGGCAAAAATGTCTGCTAATGCCTGAGAGGCGGTGGGGTGCTCCGTGTCGCCGCCCAAGCGTTTTGAAGGCTATCATCTGCTTCCTGCTCAATTTGGAACTGTTTCCTTGAGGCTGGAGACATCAGTTCCTCCTTGGACTGTGGACTTGGGCTGGGTCCCTCTGGAAGCGATGCAGGTGACGGGGTTGTTTCTGTTGACTGTGAACCGCTTTCCGCTGGTGCACTATGTGGTATTTCAGGCTCTGGCTGAGCCTCTTGGGTAGGGTTATTTGCTGCTTTTGCCAGTTCAGGCTCGCTGGTGCCCTCTGGTGTTGGAGTTGTAGACGGGTTTGCAAGCGCTGGACTCAGTGCTGGCAATGGTTTTGGTGCTGGTTGCTTCGCCAGTTCTGGTTTTGGGACTGGATCCACTATGGCGGTTGCACTTGCTGGCAGGGGATTCGGCTCCACCTCCTCTGTCTGGGTCTCTGGTAACACAGACGGGGCCCTGGTGGAAGGCTTAGGAACAGGGATAGGTGTGAAAGTTGGCTTAACCTGGCTGCGGGTGACCATTCCCACCCTCTTGGCTAGCTTTACCTGGTCGGCCAAGTCTTCCCCCAGCAGCATGGGGATGGGATAATTATCATAGACTGCAAAAGTTCACATTCCTGACCAGCCCTTTTACTGGACAGGCAACTTGGCTGTAGGCAAGTTTAAAGAGTTTGAAATGAAGGGTTGAATTGTCACCGGAACCTCTGGGTTGATGAATTTGGGGTCCACTAGGGATTGGTGGATAGTTGACACTTGTGCTCCAGTGTCCCTCCACGTGATAACCTTCTTTCCGCCCATTCTCAAGGTTTCCCTTTGCTCCGAGGGTATTTGAGAGGCATTTGGGCCTGGGGACCTTTGGTGTGATTGTGGTGTAATGAACTGTAATCGGTTGGGGTTCTTGGGGCAGTGGGCCTTTATATGCCCCAGCTCATTACATTTAAAACATCGCCCGGCTAAGGTATCACCGGGGCGAAGGGGGTTGCTGGAGACTGGTGTGGTGGGACGATAAGGGGTTTGGGGTTTACCTTGGGATGTAGGTGGGGCCTTGGGCTGCCCCTGGTGGTAGGGTGTGGTTTGAGGGTTTCCCTTCTGATTTTCGCTCAAACTGCGACCTGGGTTGTTTCTCTTTGCTCCCTCCACCCGTTTTGTGTCGATTTTTCCTGCTTCTCTGACGGCCTGGGACTGCTCGTATTGATTAGTGTAAGAAACAAGACTTTCGACTGAGTTATTTTTTTATCCCATAACCACGGTTTTATATTATCCATAGTTATATTTAGGAATTGTTTTTGAGTTATTAAATTAATCATTCCTTTAAAGGTAGTTACACCCCTGCCGTTGGCCCATTTCTTTAACAGATCCTTTATTTGGTGTGCATAAGCCACACTACTTAGTCCAGGCCCTCTTTGAAGGGTTCTAAATTTGACTCTGTAAGTGTCAGGTGTAACTTGAAATTGTTTTAAAACCAAATCCTTAAATTTACCATAGTCAGAAGCCTCCCCAATAGGCATCTTGTTGAATACGTCCAGAGCTTTTCCAGTCAATTTTGCTACCAATGTGGTCATCTTTTGATCTTTAGGAATGGTATGGAGGGTGCACAGTCTCTCAAAGGTAAGGAAATATTCAGCAATATCACTGAATTCATTATACTGTGGACATAGTCGCTCCCATCCGTGGATTTTTGAGGAAGGATTGTTAGGATTATTTGATGTATTTTGCTGAATCTTTGCTAACTTCAGTGCATGCTTTGTTTTTTTTTCCTTTCTCCTCCATTTTTTTGTTTTTTTTCCTCCATAGCTTTCTTGTGGGCAGCCTCATCTCTGGCCATCTGTCTGTCATGTTCTTTTTTGTTTTCCTCAGCCTGTAATTTGGCTAATTCTATTTCCTGTTGCAAGTTTTTTTTTTCCCCCTGGCTGACATTTTCCCCCCGATCTACCTTAGCTATACTTGAGAGGTTAAAAAAAAAAAACCAGTGTGGAGGAAATACCCCCCCCCCCCTTCTTTGACTATATAATTCAAATTTTCTGCCTAGGAGTGTTTGTCCCTGACAGGTCAAATGACTGCCTAGGGGTGGGAATTCGCCACACCAGCTTGTAAATTTCTTTGTTACTGTAACTGGACTCCTCAGAGTAAGAAAGAAACAAGGAAAACTGGTTTTGTGATTTTTTTGCAAAATGTTAATTACCTTCCAGCTGTGCACAGCTGGAAACTTTTTTTCTAACAAAAAGCCCTTGCTAGAAAACTTAACCTCTCTGCCTTCAGGCCAAGAGAGATAAGATCTGTATCTCTCTTCACTGCTTCCCAAGCAGCTCAAAGGAGAGAAAAAAAAATCTTACTGGCTTTAGGTTCCTTTGAATCCCACCACTGCCACCATGTCATAGTCTGTTTATGACACCACCAAAAAAAGTGCTTTTGTTGGTATAAACTTTGTCTACACTAGGAGGGTTTGTTAGTATCTCTATATAGGTAAAGCTATTTTGGTATATAGTTATGCTGGGGGGGGGTTTCTCCAGCCCTCAGAGCAACCCAGGGTTGGGGGAACATAAGTTATCATGAAGCCACTTTAACCCTCCTTCCCCTTGGGCCGTAAATTCTGTACTGCCCCAATGCGCCGTGAACAATCTCTGGCATTTAAACCAGAGTCTGATGCGGATCTATAAAAACAGATTGTTTATAGCTACAAAACATATTTCTGTGCCCTATCCCAGATCCACACAGGCAGCCTGAATTTCTAAGATGCTGAGAACCTGTAGCTTTTGTTAAGTCAATGAGAGCTTGTGTGGGTGCTCAACATCTTCGAAAGTAAAACCCAGGGTCTGTTTTAAATTGTTCATAAAGAGCTGGCATTGTGAAGACAGGGTAAGTATGAATTTCCACCAAAATTTTTATCATACTGCTGAACATCAGTTCAGATATATTTTTAGTGGGTGGCACTTGAACTATGGCTTTGACTTTTTCTAGATTTCTGTGTATTTCCTCTGTACAGCCTTATGGCCAAGATCCATAGCGGAGTTTGTTCTTGCATACATGTCTATTTAATTTCAGTCCAGCAGCCTCAATTGCCTTCACAACTTGTTTTAACCTTATATTGTGCTTGTCTTCAAACTTCCCACAAACGGTCATCACTGAAAACTTCCACTCCCTCCTTACAGAACCTAATTTATTTCCTTTTGGAAAATTTTTGGGGAGTTTGTGATGATGGACAAAAGCAATAGCTTCCAAATGGAATTATAAAAGTTGTTGGCTTGACACTGTCAGGGCAGAGTGAAATTTACCAGAATCCACTATGCTCAGGGTTTCCTACACTTTAAATAATAATAACAATAAATAATAATAAAATAAGTGTAGATCACATCTTTATAAAGAATCAATTCCTCTCCCACTCACAATTACACTGACCACCCTCTTTCCATTCACAATTACATAAGATAACTGGGGCAAACACAGCTAACAACTGCTTACATGGAAAAATAATTTTAGGAAAATGTACTTTTAACTGTCTTTAATACAATTTAGCAGCTGGAAACAAGTGGAGATGCCAACATCATGTAACCAGCTTTCTGCACCTTCTCAGCAATTAGTCCACGGAGCACAATTTCAGAACCTCTAATATAAGTGATTGGTTGTGGTGACCCCAATAATTATTTACAAAGATGTCAAACACACACTTTGACTTTGTAGCTAGTACAGGCTTTGAATTGTCTCAGGCAATTTACCCGCTCCATTGGGCCATTCTAACCTGGGTCACTTCATCTATCCCTTTCTTTTCCTTTCCCCATCACCATCATGGCCTTTGCTTTTTGCTCTATTATTTTATTTGCCCTGTCTCACTCATGTCCTTCTCACAAAAGACGCTGAGTCCTCTTTCCTCTAGAAGCTTCCTCCAGGGATACAGAAGGGCTGGGAGAGGAGTTTCTAAATCTCAGTCTATACAATGTGCCTGGAAACATCCTTTTAAAAATATGTCAAACTTCAGGTGGGTTTCATTAATCTTATTAGATATAGAATGGCATTTACTGTCTTTTGAGACTTCCCTATCACAGTATTAGCCACTCATCAAATCTTTACATTCCTTCTCACTCAACTTTTATTCCCTTGATATTATTATTACTACTTCCCAAAACAACTGTGTTTGGCTGTACAGCCAAATTAAATAATAATTGGGATAATAGATATCTCTAGATAGTTATGTAATGAAAAAGCCTTTAAATTGTGTCCCCACATGAGGCTACAAATATATTTAAAGGCTTCTCTTAACAGATACGTTATTTCCAAACCCAGATCTATGTTTAGGATAAAATATTTTAAATGTACCCTGTGAATTACTTCCTCCATGTCAAGGATTATTGCTACCACTGGATCCAGGCTATGTTGATCTGTATGAAGTCAATCAATATTCTTGTGTTATTAAGTTCCTATACAATCTAAATAGGATGCATTATATGGGTAGAATATGCTTAGTCTTTCTGGATAATGCTTTCAATTTAAAAATATAAATACATGATCATTAATTTTAAATTGTGTTAATACATATTAATGTTTTGTAAATTAATCAAATATGTGAAATGACAAAGTAATCAGGTTGTGAAGAGGCTCTGTAGTCCCAGTGTGGGCATTTGCTAAAGAACAATTAAATTGGATGGAAACCACTTCCATCAATCGGTTCTTTCATCCCTTCCCTTTTATTACACATACTACACACTATCAAAAGGGATGCATATACACGCATGATGTATGTGTATTGTACAACGTCTAGAGATCATTTCACCACACAAAACAAAATACATATAGTTTAGATAACAACTCCACCTATCTTTCTTACGTAATTACTGTAACATCCATTTCAAGCCAGACCCATTTCTAAGCAGCATAGCTGATACTAATTATTCAGCAATCTAAATTAAACAGACTTTCATCATAAGCCAATTCGACACAGAAACTCACATCCAAGCCTTCATCATATTAAGCAATAATAGCTCTACAAAAATAATTTTAAAATTGAGTATTTGAATATTAGTTCCTGAGCTCCGATCCAGTGGATTTGCCTCTGATTTAATTTAATATTGTTTTAAGTGTGCAAAAGAAATATCTTCACATAAAATAAATAAATAACCATTCACATAGGGACACTGGCAAAAACTCTAAGAAAGCAGTTTACTTTACCTTGACTTCCACTGATTTATGTTATTTTCAGAGTCTTCTGTAGCAATTTATTTGGTTCCGGAAATGCAGAACATCATAACACAGGCATCCAGTGAAAAAAATCTCTTATTTGGTTTAAATTTTTAAAAATATTTTAAAAATCAGCATATTTTAAATGTGTAAGGTTTATTTAATCTGACTAGGATAAAATAGGTATAAAATTTGAAGACAGCTGGAAGTGTGTGCATGATGATGTGGATCTAACTTGCTTGCAAAGCCCTCATCACAGTTCCTTTAATATAGAACTATTTACATTCATTTCCCTGTTGAAACAGTGTAGGGAAGATTGCCCTTTCTAAGTAGGATTCAGCCAAGACTTATGTTTGGCGTAGCCAATATTTGTCTACTTCCCCTTCACCACATCTTCTGCCATTCTTCCTATTTATAAGCATTATAATATCATGTAAGCAAAATCGTGGAAACAGGATATCAGCATTTTCTTTTAGTTCAAATAAAATACAAAAATATTTAAGCTCATATGTATACATACTATATAGAGTTTATATGCATGAACAGTTTCTATTTTCTTAAGTTGTAAATTCTATAAATCCCTACATATCTCCTTTAGCTAGTGTAGATTTTCATATAAGTGGCCATGACTGGAAAAAAGTCATTTTTAAATTTCTGGAATATCATTTAAAGGAATTGTGCATAAAAGAATAATTGGTGAACAAAGCCAAGTCCTTCTCAGAATAAACAGCCACTAGTTTAATAGCCTCCATTTCTATTGGAACATTAGCGTAAGATAACCTTTGTACCACTGAGCAAGGTACTGAAAATAAGCTGCCAGATAACATTCTATCAGAATAGCTCTGATGAAATAAAAAGCTGCAGCCCCGGAGCTTTCTAAAAAGAATGTCAGTGGTGCTCAAGATAAAATACTAGATATGCATCCTGGATTTAATTGAATGAAACTAGAGTTCAAGACTCCAAAACACAATCTTTGCCACAATTTTTCCACCTGTAAGAACAGACCACATTTCAGGTGTCTGGTGACAAACTGGATTTTAAGAACACTTCTTAGAAGTACAATTTTTTTTAAGCCTTTGCTCTTGGGGGGTAGATATAGTTTTTAAAGTTTTGATATGTCGGAAGAAAGGGTCACCAGATTGTTAAAGGAGTGAGGGGAACTGGCCAAGTTAATAATGGCCAAAACCCAACATCCTTATTCCTCTAGTTTGAAAATTGTGTAGGAAGAATCCAACTAAGTAAAAATGCACTGAACAACACATCATCCCAGTCCCTCTGCTTTAGTCATTGAGACCCTGATCCTGCCCCATTAAAATCAATGAAAGCTTTGCCACTGACTTCAATGAGCATAGGATCAAACTCTGAAATAATTAGTTGACAGGCAGCAATAGAATATACTGGCTTTTTTCTTCTATCAGCTTCCGTGATAGAGAATCTCATGTTGTTTTCAAACACTTTCATAAATATTTTATTTTTCTCGTCTTTTAAAAACAACATCATGCATGAGCCAATGACAAAATCTACCTCTGTTGTAAGTTGTGGTTTTGGTGGAGAGACAAACTATTCGACACTTCTGTTGTAAACTCTTTGGGCAGGAACTGCCTTTTTGTTCTGTTTGTACAGTGCCTAGCACAATGGGGTCTATAGTAACTTTGCAGGAATTTCAGAGGAGTTATTTTAACTTTTAATCTAGAACAGGACCTGTATTACCACACCTGTTATAAAAATGGTTAGTGATAGCTCCATAATGAACCACACAACTGAACGGTTGGACTAGAAGCCTGGACAGAGATCCAAACACACAAGCCTCCACCACTGAGCTGAATAAAAACCTGTTATAGTTAGTAGCTGTAAGAGGACCTCTAAATAGCCTAAGTTACAACCAGCCAAAATACAACTCCCCCGTCATACCATAAGTGTAAGGATATGTCTTCACAACCTGTTGCAGCAAGCCTCCCAGACCCAGTCGTCAGATTTGGGGTTGCAGGGCTTGCACTAGCACTCTAAAAATAGTTTGGTAGATGGTGCTTTGACTCAGGCTAGAGCTCAGGCTCTGAAACGCCCCCTCCTGCCTAGGCTTCAGAGGCCGAGCTCCAACCTGAGCTGCAACTTCAAAGCGCCGTCTATACAGCTATTTTTAGAGCACTAGTGCGAGCTGAACAATCCCAAGTCTGATGACCTGGATTGGGAGGCTCACTGCCTCTACATAGGTTCATGGGCTGTGTAGATTCAGAAGTACCCTAAATTGCCCTTGCATCAAAGGGCCATGGGATGCTGTTGTGTGGTTACTTTGAAGTTACAAATGAAACAGAAATCAAGACGGTTGATACCTTTTGCAAAAACAGGTTTATATATACTGGCTGTGTAGACAAGTTGCTCTTGGATCAACCATGGCTTTGCCTTATGCAATGACAGCCTATTGTTACTGAGTCACAACCTCCCTTACATGGCTCTGGAGCAGGAGTAAATTGCATTGGGTTTACACCACAGAGTATACTCCCAGGCGCACAGGCCAGGATAGCCCAAACCCTATCCTGTCACTCCACCCACCTGTGCATCACTCTGCAGAGCCTGCTTCCTTGCTGCCCTGTGATGTGGGTAGCCAGCAGAGCATGTGACCTCTTATACCCCCACACTGCCATGTTTGCTGATCCGCAATTTGGCCCTTAGTGAGAATTAGGGACCCCTGCCCAGGATAAGGTAACGCATACTCTCCCCAAAGGAAAAAAGAGCAAGCCAGTGGACTCATGGTCTGGCGTACACAACCAACAACTGCAGCATGAGACTGTTACAAAGTGCAAATTGACAAGGCTACTAGATATGTATGTGGATATTAGTTTTATCAGATGTATTAGACAGCTAGCATGAACTACAGTAATATAAATGCCCTGATTGATATTTCCCCAAATCTTACAGAAACAAAAATAATTTGTCCTGGTTTTGTTTCCAAAAGGCTAACGTCTGCAATTTAACTCAAATCGATTAATAGACTAATTCTGTGACATTCTTCTGAATGGACTCAAGACTAGAAGTCCCATATACAATATTCATGTAACAACACATTCACATAGCATTTTTATCCGCAGAAGTAGCCACCAAAATCACTTTACAAACTAATGACTGAGATACTGGTAGTGCAGTGACTGTACGTATAGTACATTTAAAAACGTTAACAATGCTATTTAAGTTTCAAAGTATAGCCCTCCAAATCTGGCATTTCCTAGCTTTTAAGTTGCCCATACAACCTTGATTCTGTTACCTTCAGTATCCAACCTGTGCAACAAATAAGGCAGGAGTTCTGCAAGGGGAAAAACTGTATGTGATAGTGTAATTAAAGACGGTCATAGGCAGGTTAGACCTTCTCAGAAAAGGCTGCAAAAACTTTTATAATGGAAAGAGTTCGGCAGCCCAATATGGGGGTTGCTACCAGCTTCCCCTTAATTTGATGTTTGTAGAAGTCATGATGTCCAAGTTACTCTATAGAGATTGCAGCCTTGCTTTGAAAGACTATCTTTACTTTGTCCTGAGAATAAAAACAGTAATCTCTGTATCATCCAGTCAGACATTTCTTATCAGCAACTGCTTTTTATCTTCATATGACAAATACTTTACTACTGCTTTGCCCATATAGTTAAGTAAAGGGGAAATATAAGGAGAACAAAATATTACCATGCCAAATTGGGGTTTGAGCAGGATCTGAAGGCTAACTCCTCTTTCAGTAAAAAGTGTCATGAAGGCATAGAGTTTTCAAAGGTGCCTACGGTCCCATTTTAAAAAGTGACAGGCATTTTGTGGAATTTTCAAAAGTGCTTAGCACCTAACTCCTATTGAAATTAATGGGCGTTTGGTAGCTATCTGCTTTTGAAAATCCCTCTGGACCAGTGGTCCCCAAACTGTGGGGAGCACCCGCCTAAGGGGGCACAGAGGAACACGCAGGGGGTGCATGGCAGAACCCAGGCCAGTCCCCATGGGGAGATGGCGAGAGAACGCCACCCAGCCCCCATGTGGGGTGGGGAGGGAGTGCCACCCAGCCCCCAGTCTAGCTTCGGCCCCAGCCACAGCTTCACTTTCCTCCCTGCTCTTCCCCCAACCCAGCTCTGGCCCCAGCCACACTCCACCCCCTGTTCCGCCCCCAGCCCCACTCCACTCCATGTTCTGCTCCCAGCCCCCGCTCTGCCCCCATTCCCTGTTCCGCCCCCAGGCCAGCCCCTCCTCTATCCCTAGCTCCGCCCCCCACCCTAGTTCAGCCCCCAGCTCTGCCTTCAGCCCAAGCTCCTCTGCTGAGCCAAGGAGGCAGTAATTGAGGGGGGGGGGACGCAGACAGATTCAATTACTGGTAAGGGGGGGATGCAAGATAAGTTTGGGCACCACTGCTCTAGACACCTTTCTGTATCTTTAGACCTCACTATCTGTAAAAATCTGACCATGAGGCACTTTAGGCGCCTAAGCCTCATTGAAAGTCAATGATATTTAAGAGTTTAAGTCACTGCTGAAAATGGGACTTGTGTGCTTTTGAAAATTTTACCCAGGATCTTTAATAATCAAAAGTGATTAGGGCCTCAGTTAATACTCACCCAAAAGGAAGTATCTCCAGCAGCACAGTGCTCCTTAACACCATGTTTTTAACGAAGACACCAGACTAAAGCTCTGAATATTTATGGTCATTAAATATCTCAAAATTTCTGCAAGGGCAGAGGTATTAGACCAAGTAGCCTTGTTGAATTCCAGCGTGGATAATTACAATCTGCCCAACTAAATTATTCTGTCATTTCAATAGGAAGCCACTTCCATTTCACTGCTGGGGGTGAAGTGATACCCGCATACAAACGAAAGAACTTTGGGATGAAAGGTATGTTATCAGAGAGGGGGGATTTTATGCAATCTTAAACAAAAGGTTTACAACATCTCACATGAAGGGAAATTTCAAGGTTTTCTAAGACCTAGATGGAGAGAGATACACTGAATAATTTTAAGAGGTTTTAATTAAGTTGAGAAGTAAAGACATTTATTCAACAACTCTATTAATATTATCAGGATACAACAGCCCTTGAAGGTTTTGACTGGGTACACAGGAAAAACCCAATAAAGTCCTGTTATTTACGTTGGTCAAAGAGTGCTGTTGAATCCCTTCTAATCAAAGAGAAACAAGAGTATGTTGCACGATAACAAGTATAGTGCAATGTATAGTTATTGAGCATAATCCTGATTTACCTAATTGTATGCAATATTCATTTTCTTCAACTCTACCAAAAATGTTTTTCCTTTCACAATTACCATTGTAAAAAACAATGTAGTTTGTAATTTCTAACACCAGGGGAAGTCTATTTGCCACAAACAATGCTGAAGCACGTTCACCCTTTTTCTGGTAGGGAAGGTGGCAGGGGAAAGGGCTGATACACTGATGTACCACCCCCTCAGTCAAATTTTCTGCTTGTATTACAAATTAAGTTCCACTGGGATATATAGGGGTGGATCAGTTTACACCAGCTGCAAGTTTGATTATAGGACTTTAAAGGGGCCAATTCTTCTGACCTCCCAAACTGGATGATGATCTGAGAAATGAAGGGGGATATACAAAGAAGAAAAGTGAGCCGCACCACTTGTGGCAGGGTCTGCAGCAGATCCTCTAACTTTTGTACAGTGTAGCTAATTATTTAAATAAAAAATTACACACAATGCTGTAAACCAGCAAAAAATTATTTCACTACAGCCACAATGTGCTTCTTCTTTTCTGACACAAATGGTGAGGATCCTGGCTTGCTGTGTTTACGGCGATTCAGTTCCCTGGAAACAGACAGGAGAAAGAGAAAAGTGAGATTGAGAATGTCAGCAGTAGGTGTGTTCAAGTTCAGAAATACTAGCTTCTTGCTTAGGGTACTACAGCAAGTGTTCCACTGCTCCTAAAAATTAATGTCTTCAGAGTCAAAATCAATTGAGGTGGCTTAAGTTTATTAAATTTTTCCCTTTAAAAAGGAATACTGTCCATCTGAAAATCCTTTAAACTGCAAATTTAAAAGAGTTCACATTTTTAAGAGTCTTCTTTCTAGAGCATGCACAGATTTATTTTTAATTATAAATAGGATTATCTGCAGGGAGCAGATCTTTATAGGGGTCTATCAGCTGGGAAGCGTGGCCAAGCCAGAGTGTAACAAACACATTCAGCCCCACCACCAGCCATGCACAGATGCTTTCAGCTCCCCATCCCTTTCTCTCCCAGGGACCTGTAGAGATGTCCTGGGGAACTGAAAAACTCTCACACTGATCTTGAGGCCTAGCACCAACAAGGAGCCAGAAGACCTTCATCCTCTCATACCAAGACTAATCCCTCTGATATGACTACACAAGGCTGAGAGGGGGTGTTGCCTCCCCTTATAACCTTATGTCCTTTCCCACCCTTTCAGAGGGCCTGGGAAGGAAACTAGTTCTTGCTACTACTGGCAGCTTGGTCTGCACTTACCACTCCACAGAGTCCAAAACAACCAGTCTAATAATTGATTTATTCACTTGACCAAATTGATACCAGTCATTAATAAGAGCTGTTCCCTTGCTGGAGGCCCCATGCATTGGTGCCACAGCAATGGGACAGCATATGTTTTACTAAGACAAAATGAAAACAAATAAAGAGTCGTACTTCCGCCGACGAGCTTCTCGCATGATGCGCAGCTCCTTGGCCTGGCTGTAGATAGCTTTGGGCAGGTGACGGTGACGAGCTATGCGTTTGATCTGAGGGTGGTGTTGGAACTTCTCCTTCAACTTTTGGTTGTAATTCATAGCTGCTCTCTCTCGTGGTACAAGCTACAGAAGACACAAGCGTGTTATAAACAGCATCAGTTGCAACGACATGACCTTCTCTAAAAGCAAACTACAAGTTTAGACAGCTTCAGTGGTTTCTTCTGGCCATTTCTCTCTATGCGTTATAAACCTAAAAGCAGAGACTTTAAGACTAGTAAATATTTTTAAAAAAAAAGTGTTACATTTTGTCACCCCACTGCTCAAATGCAGAATATAGTACCATAATTTTAAGTTTCACAAAGTTACAACGCAAATTCATTTTTCTAAGAGCAGACTTTATTCTGCCACAGAGGAGGGAGAGGGAATGGAAACTGGTGACCTGCCAGTATCTTGCAGAGCAAAGGATTTGCCCTCAACGTAGGGGAGAATGTGGAGCATATAACAGCAAACAGGGAAAAAATATTCTTAACTCCCAGCTAGTGATGAGCTTTTCCTATGAAACAAACAATTCACAGCCTTTTCAGTTCTTATCTACTGTAACTAGAGATGCTGCTAAGTGTCTAGCTATAGCCTCTCCTTACAGCAGGAATGTTATCTTCACTCGGTTGGGGGCATATTCCAACCTTACCCAGCATCTTCATCCACTTTAATGGAATTAGTCCATTGGGAACTGCAATGTGCACATGAAAACTAAGTTTTAACTTGCCCATATTGCACATATGGAGTAATTTTTATTTCTCATTAAGCAGTTGAATTGATACCTTAGCATAGAGTGTACAGGCAATACAAGTGCATTAAAATTACTATGAGCGCTTTAATTTTTTGCATTATGTCTATTTTAAAAGTATAAACAAAATGCTGTTAACAGCTTTTTTTGGGCGCTTATTAGAAGAAATGGACTATCCCATCACCTTACAGATGACCTGCAAAAAGGGTATTTGTTAAATGGGGTTTGTGCCCTTTTATTGCCTATGTTGTATAAGGAAGATTGGTAAGTGGTTGTTCTGTGTGTGTGCTTTTAAACACACAGCTTATTTAGAACTCAAACGTTTGGTCTTCTCTGGTTTTGCTGGAAGTAAATAAAAGTTATATGTCCTCTGTTCTCCCACATGTTGTGCCTTCCGTGTTCTCTGCCCTCCCTCCAAAAAACAGTTTGACTAAAAACCCTTCCCATTCTACGGAAGTACCTACATTAGCCTTTTCTCCCCCTAAATATTTCAACTGCTGCTACAACCAGTGGGAAATTTTAGAAAAATAAGGATAGTGTAGATAGCTTCTATTGCTCAGCTTTCAATTTGACTCATCATTTCACTAGTTCTTTAGTTACTATAGAGCAGGCGTGGCCAAACTGTGGCTCCTGGGCCGCACGTGGCTCTTTTATGGTTAAGTGCCGCTCCTGGAGCCCCCCATACACCACCCCATTCTTCGCCTACAAGACTGAAGCTCGGGGCTTTTGCCCTGCGGCGGGGTGGTGGGACTAGGGATTTCTGCCCTGCAGGGAGAGGAGTCTAAGGGAGTAAACATGCATATGGATATGGATAATGCTTCTATGTAAAGCTTATTTACAATTTAGCAAAGTGTTTTCCTTCTGTCAGAGGACAATTCAATAAGATTAAATTCACACAGAGTTGTTAAACAGCAATAAGAAGTTTTAGCTGCTAAGTGGATAAGTCACATTCACATTTCATCACAAGCTCTAGAAATCACTCCTAAACCAATGCCATGTCACACATACTACCCAGAACTGCCTATGTGTTCGCCTTATGTCACAGAAGGGAAATTTATGATACTGTAGATTGAAAGCACACATCTATTTAGACAATCTCAATGTTCTCTTGCTAATGTGGTTTGCTAGCTCAAGATACAAGGGGCTGTAAATGCACTTTCCTTTAACACTCACTCAATCTTTAAATCAAAAGCTTTTGCTCTTTCCATATCTCCTATAGGATAGCAACAGTAAACAGCAACCTTAAGTGCCAACAGGCTTCCAGTTTCTCCTCACACTAATGTTTTACTTTTACACTTACAGGAATACAAACCATTCCTACTAAAAAGCATTTTAATTGGTCAGTCTCCTGCTCTGTTTTCAGTCTATTCCTTACTTTTATAGGAGAGGGAACAGAACCAGCTATCGGCGAGTTCTGTAGCTTTTACTTTGGTGAGTAATCCTATTAAGGATGCATCATGTATGGGTTGCTGAATCAGAAGTTACCAAATGTCTTAACAATTCCAAGTTTAGTAAAGATCTTCAAAGCCTTGGTGTACGTTCAGTGTATCCTGTTTTCTACAATTCAAAAAAACAGACCTTTTCCGAGATATATTTAGAGGAGACTTACTTGTTTTATTCCATCAATGCTGCCTTTTCCACTTTTCACTTTAAATGCTCGTTTCCTCCAAATCAAACTAAAGGCAGTCCCCTTTTAAATTCCTAGACCTCTACAAGACTAAGGTATGTGTGCATTAGAAGTCACTTGAGGTACTCCAGATTATACGTTAATAGGACTCTAAAGTACCTGAATTTTAAGTTGTAGTTTTTATGACGCCCATGGTGAATGTTTTTTTACGCTACAAAGTCCTATTTTAAAATGTATTTTTATGTAGCTACTGAAAAGAGTTTAACTTCTATTTTGAGGTGTCAAAGTGCTAAAATTGTATTTAAAAGGCCAATCTCTCCTGTGGCTCTAACGACTAGGTTTAGTTTAACTCCAATCCTTACACAGAATCATGTAGATTTAATTGTCAGTGGAGTGCAGACATGGTATGCCTCTGGCTCCTGCAGAGACACTGATTCTTGAACGTTTCACTGATTTTGCGTAATGAGAGCAATGCCAAATGCATTAACAAACCAAAGGAAACATGCATGTCAGAACTGATGAATACTTGGCAGCCACAGTGCTGCAAGTACAACTTTCCCATCAGACAAACATTCATCAGCCACAAGACACAAAATAAGCAGCGCACTTTTGGTCTCATTTCTACTGCGCCTGAATGGGAAGTAAAAGACTATGCACAAGCAAAGAAGAATTCTCTAATTAGAAAAAAAATAAATTGCTATTAGCAATAATAAAACATCACGATGACCCAGGCCTCCCCAGCATAAGTAAATCTTAATTCAACAAATTACCTCNGGATTCTTTGCTGCTTTTACAGATCCAGACTAACACGGCTACCCCTCTGATACTCATTTTACAAGGTGCTGATATATTAGAAATGCAATGATATTTGTATGCATCATTCAATCGAATCATCCCACCTAAGAAAATAGTGCAGCCCAATCACCCCCAGTATTTATTACAAATACTCTGACATTTTTTACAGAATTGAGTTCCACAGCCTAACTGCATGTTGTGTGAAAGAGTATTTCCTTTTACTGGTTATGAATTGACCTCCTTTCAGTTTCACTGAGGATCCCATTGTGCTTGTGTAATGAGACAAGAAGAAGAGGAGCTCCCAATCTAACTTCTCTGTACCATTCCTTATATCCTCTCTTATTTTTCTCCTTTCTAAGGTAAACAATCCCAACCTTTCAAATTTTTCTTTATATGAGAGTTTTTTCATGCCGCTAGTCATTCTCATTGTCCTTCTCTGAACCCCCTCTACATTTTGCAATATCCTTTTTTGAGATAGGAAGACCAGCGCTGCACACAATAGTCCAGATGCGGGCACACCACTGATTTTCTGATTGATATACAACAGCATTATATTTGCCTTATTGTTCTTGGTTCTGTTCCTCATGCATTTTAACAGATACATCTATGCACTGAAGTGACAAAGAACCTTAAACTCAGTTATATAGCAGCTGATGGGGCCAAATTCTGGTTAGCATACATCCCCACAAACAGTCATGCATACATGCTACAAAAGCTGTATGAATAAGAACACATGGTGGATTGGAGACTCACAAACAGCCTCCAATTTCAATGTACTACAATGCTTAGATATCATGCAGAGAGGCACATTAGGTACTAAACATCTAATCTAAATAGGAAAAAAATCTGTGCAGGGTGTTTTCCACACAAGTTGTTGCTGGGTCAGGAGCATAACTGCACTAAGTATGCAGACCACAGCCCAAAACCCCTTAGCCAGGCTTGGAGATGCCCCTTTTGTAAAAGCAGCTTCTCTACAGTGTTTGGGAGGCCAAAATTGGGGAAGACTTTGATCAAAGTCTTCCACGTGTACTTCTGCTAACTAGCCTTATGTTCTTTGACATGTATCTATGCATCACACTGGCTAGAATTTAGCATTGTATTCCATTTCAGACTTTAACTTCGTCTCTCTGACTTATATACACATAATACACTAGGATAAAGAGGGAAACATTTTCAAAAGTGTCTAAGTGACTCAGATTCCTAAGTCCCACTGAAAGTCAATGGGATTTATGCTTTTTAAGACATTTAGGCACTTTTGAAAATTTCCCCCAGAAGTATGCTCTTATACAATCATAGAAACGTAGAGCTGGAAGAGACTTTGACAGGTCATCCAGTCCAGCCCCCTGCACTGAGGCAGGACCAAGTAAACCAATGATGGGGATTCCACAGGCTCCTTGAAAGCCTATTCCAGTACTTAATTATCTTTATAGTTAGAAAGTTATTCCTAATATCTAACCTCTCTCTCTCTGGCTGCAGATTAAGCCCATTACTTCTTGTCCTATTTTCAGTGGACAACGGGGGGAGGGATAGCTCAGTGGTTTGAGCATTGGCCTGCTAAACCCAGGGTTGTGAGTTCAATCCTTGAGGGGGCCACTTAGGGATCTGGGGCAAAAATTGGTCCTGCTAGTGAAGGCAGGGGGCTGGACTCGATGACCTTTTGAGGTCCCTTCCAGTTCTAGGAGATTGGTATATCTCCAATTATTATTATTATTATTATTTTATAGAACAATCAGTGAGCTCTTTATAAAAGCCCTTAACATATCTGAAAAGGGTTAGCGGTTAGCGGGTCCCCCCTCAATCTTTTTATCTCAAGACTAAATATGCCCCTTTTTAAATCTTTCCTCACAGGTGAGGGTTTTTTAAACCTTTTATCATTTTTGTTGCTTTCCTCTGGACTCCAGTTTGTCCACATCTTTCTTAAAGTATGGTGCCCAGAACTGGACACACTACTCCAGCTGAGGTCTCACCACTGCCAAGTAGGGTGGAACAATTATCTCCCATGTCTTACATATGACTCTCCTGTTAATACACCACAGAATAGTAGCCCTTTTTGCTACTGCATCACACTGATGACTCATTCAATTTGTGATCCACTATAACTGCTAGATCCTTTTCTGCAATACTGCTGCTTAGCCAGTTATTCCCCATTTTGTACACGGGCATTTGATTTCCCCTCCTAAGTGTAGTACTTTAGCTTGTCCTTAATTAATGTCATCTTGTTGATTTCAGGCTAATTCTCCAATTTTGTTTTGAATTCTAATCCGGTCTTCATAGAATATCAGGTTTGGAAGGGACCTTAGGAAGTCATCTAGTCCAACCCCCTGCTCAAAGCAGGACCAATCCCCAGACAGATTTTTGCCCCAGATCCCTAAATGGCCCCCTCAAGGATTGAACTCACAACCCTGGGTTTAGCAGGCCAATGCTCAAACCACTGAGCTATCCCTCCCCCCTCCAAAATGCTTGCAAACCTTCTCAACTTGGTGTCATTTACAAATTTTATAAGCATACTCTCCATTCCATTATAAAAGTCATTAATGCAAATGTTGGAGGTACTACACCCAGGACAGACCCTTGGGGGAGAGGGGGCATGAGATACCTCTCCCAGTTTAACAGTGAACCACTGATAACTGCTCTTTGAGTACTGTGTTTCCAATTAGTTATGTGTCCACTTTATGGTATTATTAGGGCCCTACCAAATTCATGCTCCATTTTGGTCAATTTCAGGGTCATAGGATTTTTTAAATCATAAATTTCATGATTTCAGCTATTTAAATCTGAAGTTTCACAGTGTTGTAATTGTAGGGGTCCTGACCCAAAAAGGAGTTGGGGGTCACAAGGTTATTGTAGGGGAGGTTGCGGTACAGCTAACCTTAATTCAGCTCTGAAGGCAGTGCCGCTGCCAGCAGCACTGCAAAAGTAAGGATGGGATGGGATGGTATTGCCACCCTTCTGCACTGCTGCCTGCAGAACTGGGCACCCCGTCAGCAGCTGCCACTCTCCGGCTGCCCAGCTCTGAAGGCAGCAGGGCAGAAGTAAGGATGACATGGTGTTTTTGTCTGATACTTACAAAAGACGCTTATGTGGACCTCTACATATAAAGCTACCTATAAATACAGCCAAAATGCAGACCAAAGTGACTACTGCAGCAGCCTAAATAAAGAAAGTGGCCAATCAACATTTTATAGAAATTTAATTTCAATGCTAATTTGTTACTATATAAATGTTTATAGGCTACATATATTTTGCCGGTCAGATTATAGTTTAAGATTCCTCCCTTCCTGGCTTTTACAAAAGAAAAATGCATTACTGTGAAAAATGTCAGACTGACAGCTCTGCAGATTGATATAGAATAAACAGTAGCAGTGCAAGCATCTCCCAACTACTCTACTAATATGCCTCCACCAGGACCTGAAGGGACTACTCCAAGAGAGGGAGAGGGCAATTTCACACTCCATGTCCATTCAAACCTTGACCTTCTTACTAAGTCTGCTCAGGAGTGTACAAATTAGCATCAACTGTGATATCAGATTTTGCCCTTTACTGTATTATACAACTTGCACTGAGGTAAATAAAAAGTCTGTCTAGTTATGCTGGTATAAACCCCTAACAGACATGCTTAAATCAGTTTTAAGTCACACTTAAAACAGATTAGTTTATTACACCGAACAGAATTACACACATCTATATTAGGGGTTCACATAGACTAACTAGACAGATATTCAGTTACACCAGAGCAAGTTGTTCAGTATACAAGGATCTATCCCACTAGGAACTATACAAAGAGCACCAACTTATTTCACACAGATCACAGAACAGTTTTTGGCAAATAATGACACTGCACTCTAATGGACATAGATCATGCCAGAATGTGTATGCACTGTTGTTGTAGCCATGCTGGTCCCATGATATTAGCGAGACAAGGTGGGTCAGGTAATATCTTTTATTGGACCAACTTCTGTCGGTGAGAGAGACAGACAGAATTTGGTCTTTTGTCACTACTGCTCAGGGCTGAATTCATACCTGCATCGTAGATGTGAAAAGCTCAAATCCTGTTCAGACTGGTACAAGCTGAATAGTATACTTTAATAAAATATGACAAAAATACTTTACAGGGCAAAAATGCATGATTCTAATATTATAAACAATGGAGGTAGCAGTAAAGGTTGCAATGAGTGAAATATTTGCCCATACTGAGTATGCTGATTTGCATATTATCTCAATTTTCAAAAGAAATTTTCAATTAAGTTTTCCTTTTAGAAAGTTCTGAATTTTTAGAAGTTCATTTTTAATTTTGAAAAAATACTGTTTCATATCTTAATCTGTCTTGAGATAACTGGTGAAGCTAGCACAAAATCTTACCACGCCCAGTTTTTCAGAAGCATTAGCTTTCCACAGACGAATGTTCATCTCATCTGAGCCACACAGAATATACTTGTTGTCAGAGGTCCACTTGACAGTGATGACATGCTGCATTCGCTTTGTATGATATACCTCTCTAAAAGAAGCCAAAAGAAACATTAGAAAATGTGTTATAGTTACCTTCCTGATCATTGCTGCCTCTCAAATATCATTACGTTCTCTCTTCAAGGTCTGAATAATTTGTTCTACAATAACCATAGCTGATTAAAATGGTTTTGTTTACAGGGGAATAGTCTCCAAACTGATACATGGCAAGTTCTCCAATTAAATTCTGCCTAGAATATACTGACAAAACATTGTCTAGATAATACTTAAAACAAAAACAAACAAAACCCTCAGCTTTTCCATAGCATCTAACTAGCAGAAGAATTGATCTCTTTAGATTACCAGTCAGTCATACAGACATACACTAACTACAAATCCTAGACAGCTATTTCTTTATAAATTTCACTCACAATATTTATTAGTATAATGTCCTGAGTAAACACTACAGATATGGGAATTGTAGAGTTAAAGAGTCTGTCTGGCACCAATACTGTGAATGAGTGAGAAGATGTTTGAAACCTAAGAGCATTAATATGAATTTGGAGATGTGTCAGTTACTATTCACTGCAATTTTCCTCCTTTACCCCCAGAAAAATAGCCTCCTCCTTTGTCAGTCAATGAGGAATCTGCAAACCATATGAGAAAACAGCTTAAAATAAAAATGCTTCAGCACACACTGGGGAGTGACCGTTGTTGACAAGCAGGTGAAGGATTTAGAACAGTAATGTTGTTTTTAAACCAATAACTAATAATTTCTGTAGACAGATAACAGATCAACCTTTTGTTCAACAATGCTAGCAATATTTGAAAAATAAATTTGCACTGACCTTCAGAAATGCTTCATTTTTGTGTTCAACAAACTATAGATTTTTCAGCTAAATTATGAGTGAATACTTCTAAATGTTACATTTAAATCACTATTTAAAACAAACTCCTATTTGGATTTCATTCAATATTTACCAAGCGAACAAGTGGATCAATAACATTCACATAAAGCAATAACTTGGTTTCAGCTACATAAATAATTAAACAAACATTTACTATGTCTTATATATTTACCAATGTTCTAAAGTTTAGAACATTTTTAGTTTAATCAAACTTCATGTTTTAACCTTTAAACTTTAATTTTTGTATTATTTAAATCTATATTAGATCAATAAACCAGATAGAAAATAGTTTTAACAGATAATTAGCATGTATAGTGCCTTTTACACAAACATGGGGGGGCCTAATGACCTCTGTGGACTTTAGATCAGGCCCAAAATACATTACAGTGGTGGCCAAGTATCATTATTGCTATTTTAGAGTTGGCAAAATAAAGGCTTATGTACACTTGAAAATTAATTCAGATTAAGTTAGGGTATGATTTAAAAGCACAATAGCTATTCCTGACCAATTCCATTTGTGCACACTCTTATTCCAAAGGAAAAGTGCTTTTTTTTCCTGTTTAGCTTAATCCACGGGGCTAAACTAAATGAGACCAAGGCACACTTATTATGGAATAAGAGGACACATGGAGCTAGTCCTGAATAACTCCATATATAGATAAGCCCTAAGGCACACAGAAGTTAAGTGATTTGATCTAGCTACACAGGAAAGCAATTGCAGAGCCAAGAATATGCCTAGGTCTTTTGACTCATTGCAGCATCCAATACACTGGACCAGGCTGCCTCCATTAAAGTCCAAGCTACTGGTCTTGTAAAACAAGTCAAGAACTATAAAGAGTTAGTTAGTATGCTGTATCAAGGGCTACAACCTCACCTGGTATGAACAGACGTAGCTCCATAAACTCCAAAAGAAATACAGATGCTCCCTGACTTATGCAAGCGTTCCGTTATGGAACGCCTTGTGTAACTCGAATTTTGCGTAAGTCGGGAACATATACCGACCATTACGTGCACAAAAAAACCCCAAAAAACCCCACACACTTTCTAGCTTACGGAATTTGTTCCCTAAGTGCGGATTTGCGTAACCCGGGGAGCGTCTGTACACCAATTTACATCAGCTTAGGGCTTGGCTACACTTGCAAGTTAGAGCGCATTAAGTCAGCCCCGGGTGCCCTAACTCCTGAGGTGTCCACACTGGCAAGGCATGTAGAGCGCCCGTATTCCGCAGCTGGAGCGCCCTGGTAATCCACCTCCACAAGAAGCATAACACTTGCTGCGCCCTTGCTGGAGCACCATGGCGCCAGTGTGGACGCCCTGGTCTATTAATGTGCTCTGATCAGCCTCCAGAAGTGTCCCACAATGCCTGTTCTAGCTGCCCTGCCCTCAGGTGACCAACTGTCAGACCCGCCCTTTAAATTCTCTAGGAATTTTGAAATTCCCCTTCCTGTTTGCTCAGCAAGGCATGGAGTGCTCTCAGCGCATCTTTCCAGGTGACCATGCCTCCACGCCCCAGGCGATCCCCAGTATGGAACAATGGTGAGGGACTGGACCTCATCAGTGTTTGTGGGGAGAAAGCTGTCCAGTCCCAGCTGCGCTCCAGCCGTAGGAATTACGATACCTTCTGGCAGATATCAAGGGACATGATGGAATGGGGCCAAGACCGGGACCCACTGCAGTGCAGGATTAAGGTGAAAGAGCTGCGGAATGCCTACCACAAAGCGCAGGAGGCAAACCACTGCTCCGGTGCTGCCCCCACGACCTGCCATTTCTACAAAGAGCTGGACACAATACTTGGAGGTGACCCCACCTCCACTCTGAAGACCACCATGGATACTTCAGAGGCCGTAGCAGCAGAGTTCAACAAGGCAGGAGCAGGAAAGCGGGAGCGAGGGTGCTGAGGAGGAGGGGGACAGCCCAGCATCCCTAGATCCATTCAGCCAGGAGCTGTTTTCAAGCCAGGAGGAAGGTAGCCTGTCGCAGTGCACGGTGCTTGGGGAAGAACAAACAGCAGAGGAGGTGCCCGGTAAGTGGCTTTTATTTTGGGAAGGTAGTTGTTCGGTGCGCGCTCTTGGAGCGAGGAGGGTTACAGGGTTAGGGCTGCTTGCATGCCTAGATGCAGAATAGGGCGTTGATGTGCTCTCTCACAACGCGGTAATCAGCCTCAGTGATCTCTTCAAAGGTCTCATGCAGAAGCTGGGCAATCCGCTTGCGCAGGTTCCTTGGCAGAGCTACTGTGCTCCTTGTCCCCGTAAGGCTAACATGTCCATGCCACTGTGCCGTGATGGGCGGGGGGACCATTGCTGCACATAGGCAAGCTGCATAAGGGCCAGGGCAGAAGCCGCATTGTAGTAGACGACCCTCCCTTGCTTCCCAGGTCACCCTCAGCAGCGAGATATCTTCCAGGATGAACTCATCCTGTGGAAAATGTGGGGACAGTGTTCAGTATGGGGGCCCCCTGCAGCTGTTGGCTATCCCCAAGGCACAGAACTCCAGAGGACAGTACGGCCGTGAAACAATCAGTCCCCCTTGCCCCTGTGCTTACTCACCATTTTGGGGCTCCTGTGTGCTTGCTTTGGGATGGGCAATTTCTGCTATTGTGTACACCGTACTTGTCTTCAAGTATGGCCGAATCATTGCTCTGTCTGGTGTGAACAATGCTGCCTCTGTTAAGTATTGCATTTTGGCTTTACAGATGCAACCTTGAGATCCCAGCCGTCCTTGTTATCAACGGCCGAAAGACTCCAAAGAATCAGGAAACATCTGTGAAGAACGAAAGAGGACCTGCTGCACGAAGTCATGATGAATGAAAATCAAAAAGTGCAGGAGTGGTGGGAGACTGAAAGGAGGCTCCACCAGCAGAATGCAGATTGCCAGCACCAAAGCACGGAGCAGCTGCTAAGCATCATGGAGCACCAAGCGGACTCAATACAGGCGCTTTTAGCAATGCAGACGGAGCAGATCCGTGCCTGCCCCCCACTGCAGCCCTTGTCCCAAAACTCTTTCCCTTGTGCCCCCATGTCACCGCCAACCCACTTTCCCCAACATCCGGGTTCTTATCGCCACCAGCTGCCTCCAACACCTGTAGCTTCACCACCCAACCCTGCAAACTGACCCTTACCCACTGCACTCAACCCCCATCACCATGCATTTTAGCTAGCCTGAAGTGCAGCACTCATTGCACTGCTCTCCAGAAAGGAAGGCTGAGTATGATAACAGGACATACGCAAAACTGATTGTCCTGTTCCCTACCCCACCCCCTTCCCTCCTCCTACACAGCACAGGTGTGTCATGCCTTTTCTGTTTCCCATGCAGTTGTGTTTCTTTTCAATAAATGAATTTTTTGACTTTGAAAACATTTTTTATTGCATTAAGTAAAAGATACCATAGCCCAGGAAAGCAACAGGCACCGCAAGTCAGTGCATCATATGTAGCAAACACAGATGCCTACTAGCATTGGAACCACTGCACTTCACTCCCGTGCAGGGCACCAAACATTACTGGTGGCTTTCAGCATCGACTTGCTCCCTCAAGGCATCCCTAATCCTTACAGCCCTGCGCTGGGGCCCTCTAATAGCCCTGGTCTCTGGATGTTCAAATTCAGCCTCCAGGTGTTGAACCTCTGAGGTCCATGCCTGAGTGAAGCTTTCACCCTTCCCTTCACAAATGTTATGGAGGGTACAGCACACGGCTATAACTGTGGGGATGTTGTCATTGGCCAGGTCCAGCTTCCCATACAGACAGCGCCAGCAGCCCTATAGATGGCCAAAAGCACACTCAACAGTCATTCTGCACCAACTCCGCCTGTTGTTGAACCGCTCCTTGCTGCTGTCAAGGCTCCCTGTGTAGGGTTTCATGAGCCACAGCATTAAAGGGTAAGTGGGGTCTCCAAGGATCACAATGGGCATTTCAACCTCCCCTACGGTGATCTTCTGGTCTGGGAAAAAAGTCCTTGCTCGCAGCTTCCTGAGCAGGCCTATGTTCCAAAAGATGCGTGCGTCATGCACCTTTCCAGACCAGCCTGCATTAATGTCAGTGAAATGCCCATGGTGATCCACAAGCGCCTGAAGAACCAGAGAGAAATACCCCTTTCGATTTATGTACTCGGAGTCTAGGTAGTCTGGTGCCAGAATTGGAATATGTATCCCATCTATCGCCCCTCTGCAGTTAGGGAAACCCATTTGTGCAAAGCCAGCCACAATGTCATGCACGTTGCCCAGAGGCACGGTTCTTCTGAGCAGGATGCAATTAATGGCCCTGCAAACTTGCATCAAGATGATTCCAACGGTCAACTTTCCCACTCCAAACTGGTTAGCGACCGATCAGTAGCTGTCTGGAGTTGCCAGCTTCCAGATTGCAATAGCCACCCGCTTCTCCACCAGCAGGGCAGCTCTCAATCTCGTGTCCTTGCGCTGCAGGGTGGGGGCGAGCTCAGCATGCAGTCCCATGAAAGTGGCTTTCCTCATTCGAAAGTTCTGCAGCACTGCTCGTCATCCCAGACTTGCATGATGATGTGATCCCACCACTCAGTGCTTGTTTCCCGAGCCCAAAAGCAGCATTTCACTGTGGTGAGCATGTCCATGAATGACACAAGCGATCTCGTTTTGTATGCGTTACGCGAGTCGACATTGTCGGACTCCTCACTGTCACTTTGTAGCTTAAGGAGTAACTCAACTGCAATTCATGACATGCTGGCGAGACCCATCAGCATATTCCTCACAAGTTCAGGTTCCATTCCCGCAGACCGAAAGGGAAGACAGAGTGCGCAGTACAAAAAACGTTGAAAGATAACACCAAATGTGGACGGAAGCATTGGGATTGCTGGGATACGAAGTGATGCATCATGGGGCATTGAGACAGGACACAGAATGCCCTGCACCCGCCTGCCCCCTTCCCACAAGTCACAGCGCCAGAATGGGAAGAGGTGCTCTGTGGGATAGCTGCCCATAATACACTGCTCCCAATGCCGCTGCAAGTGCTGCAAATGTGGCCACACCACTGCGCTTGCAGCTGACAGTGTGAACACACGGCAGCGCTTTCCCTGCTGCGGTCTCCGAGGGCTAGTTTAACTCACAGTGCTCTACATCTGCAAGTGTAACCATGCCCTTAGAATCTGGCCATAAATTCTGCCTTTTCATATCTGTGTACAATGGGAGTTGTGTGTACCTTTGAGGACATATGTCTTCAAGGCTGAACTTTGGAATACCAACAAGAGTGTTTACTGCTTCCTCATAACATGTAAGGTCTTCCACAAAGGCTCCCCTCCCCACTTAAGATATGTCTACACTACAAGTAAAAGTGTGATGGGTAGACAATCTATTGCTAGTTTTAATTTAGCTAGCACAGGTAACTATAGTGTAGATGTGGCAGCATAGGCTTCAGCGTGGGCTAGCAACGAGAGTATGTACACAGGCGCCCTGGCGGGCTTGTACTGAGGCATCTAGCTGTGCTGAAGCCCGTACCACCACACTGTTACCCGTGCTCACTAAATTAAAGCCAGCACAGGTATGCCTGCTCATGCTACAACCACACCTTCACTTGCACTATAGACATACCCCAAAAAGGCAAGTTCCCTCCATACCCCAAGTAAGAATAATCAGGTCTAGGTCTTCCCTAGAGTTTCAACTTTCAAATTTAAGCTTTCCTTAAAAACAAAGAACGAGTTCCTAACCCACTGGACTGTGAATAAAGTCTTCTGAATTAACTGTGACAAGCTTGTGGTCCTGGTTTAAAGATGTACGTAAGTCAAGTTGTTCAGTTCTCAGAGCTACTAGTGCACCAGGGACACACACAACACAAATACTTCTGGATACACAAGTGGATACCATCAGCTCAGACTTCTTTTGGCAAGCTTCCTGGTAATTTGCACTTATGCTTTCCCTCTCCCTCCTTCAGTGCTACACAGTTTTACCTCTTTTCCCTTTCTATGGATCAAAAATATTTACAAAAAACAAGTAAAATAGTTATCTGATCGACATAAGAGAAGCAGCTACCACTATGCTTAGCAATACAAAAATAAAAAACAGTCAAGCAACTATAGTGGGTATCTGCAACACAATTCCAGGACTGAAGGAAAACTAAAGTTTTGTAGATCAATTATCAAGGACTCTGAGGAAAAAAAAGTTGGCCTTTAATAAGACAAAGAGGCATATGAACAGTGTGGAGAGTACGCTAAGGAAGCTGTCAATAGTAAAATTGACTCCACAGAATCAGCTGGTCTGGTTAACATGCATTCCAACATCCTAGAGGAAATAATTAATAAACTTAAACCGCTGGCAACTATTTTTGAGAAAAGGAAAAAGAGCAAGTCTTGCAAATGCTATTTGGCAAGTCTTCTCTAGTAAAATAAAGCAACAAGAATAAAAAACTGGAAGAACCTAAAACAGTAGAGAACAATGGAACCAGACACAAACAGTACAGGTTTATGGAGAACAAATAATGCCAGACAAACCTAATAAATTTCTTTGATTTTGATCAAATTGAAAAAATAATTAAGGGAGTGCACAGTCAATGAAATCTAAACTTTAGTGTAGTACTTAATATGCTTATGAAATCTTGCATGAAAAAAATAATTCAAACTGTGTTGGATATAAACACTGTCACATGGATAAAAACCCGGTTAGAGAAGCATGAACAAAAAGATAATAAGTGGAAATTAATTAGATGGGAGAAGTGTCCAGAATGCTTGCACAGGAATCTTTTACATCCTGTTGTATGTAATCATTCAAAGGAGGAGAAAAAAAACAGCCCATAAAAAGGCAAATGCTACAAAACTGTAGGTGTTGCACACATCAGTGGTGACAAAGATATACAAAGGGACCTACACAGATCAGAAATAAAGGCAGGAAATAAAATGAGATTCTGCCTGGACAAATGCAAACTAATACATCTAGGAATAATAATTCAGAACTGATATTCAATGTAAGACATATTTGGAAAGCAATAGTGTCAAGAGAGGTCTGAGGTGATAGCAGAAATCAAAGGTGTGTTTGCAACAAGATATATTGCTTGACAGGGAAGTAACATTCGCCTGCCTTCCCAAAGGACATCACATCATGAAACAAGGAGTGTATCTATCCCCTGTTCTATATGAAACGGTCAACGTTTCACGTAGACTACTTCTGTCCTTGACACCTTAGTACCAGAAATATCAGTAAGAGGAGAAAAAGAAATGATTTAACAGGCTAGAGAAATTTCATCCATGGATTCCACTTATAATTTTCACTCAAAACTAGAACACAAAATTCACTGCTCATTAAATAGGAATTTCACTCTAATATATTTAATAAAAATGTAGACAGTGATTTAGTATTTACATTCATTCAAATGATGAGACCCTATAGGCATGCAATAGGAATATATTGATTATATAGGTTAATGAGAGAGCTAAGCATCTGTTTTGGGGGAAAAAGACCCAAGAGATAGATTTGAAAAAAAAAAAAAAAAAAAAAATCACTGACCTGCTGCGACCTTTGTCTACAGGAAAAATGCGAATAGATTTATCAAAGCTGGCAGATACAAATTCTTTCCCAGTGGGGGAGTAATCCACATCAAGAACTGCAGACACATGATCGATGTGAACCATTACAGGCGACTCAAGAAAGCGCATGTCAAACGTATATAAGCTGTAAAAGAAATTTGCTATTTAAAAGAAGGCACCATGCTTTAAATACCATCTCATATAAACACTTATGTGAAAAAGATTAGTGCTTTTCAGATACCAATTTCCAAATGAACTGAATTATCAAACGCATGTCATATCGCCATACATTTCTTTGAAGTACGTGATTATATGCCCCCACAAAACTCAGCTTTTAGATCCTAGGCCCTAAAACGGTTTATTTCAAGTCAGACAACTGCTGATAAAGCATGAAAAGAAACGGGACTTGAAAAAAGGTACAGAACACATACTAGCTGGTAGGTTTAGCTGTATTGCTGGAATTAGGATTCCTTCCCTGTTCCTATAGGAAAAGTGGGTCTCCATTACTCTACTTCTCCCTCAGCCTGTTTTTGGATCTCTGGCTCAACCTGCTTCATAAGCTACCACATTGTCCTCCTTCACTCCGCCCACCTCCAGACTCAAACGTACCATCTACAACTGTTGAGTGTTTCAACAATGTGTTGAAGATATACAACAGTACGCAAGTACTGTTACCCACTGTATTCTTTTAAACACAAATTAGAGAAATTAATAGTGGTTGCCAACTTCATAAAGTTTTGATCAGTTCAGTGGTGCTACAAGCTATGAGTTGGACTATTGCTTAGGAGGCCTTACTTTTCCCATCACACGAATAAGGAATAAACAGAGCATCCAATGTATGCCCCTTTTCAAGGACATAGCTAGTTACCAATTCTTTGGAAGAGTATCCTCAAGAAGAGTCACTATATTAATGTATTCTAGAAGAAAGCAGTGATCTCTGTTTTTGGACCACTGGCTCCTTGGAAAGAAAGGTATGAAGTGCATCTTGAGTGCTTCTGGGTTTAAACACCATTAGAGAGAGAGAGAAGGCTTTTTTCCAACATTAGGTTGACTGTTCAAGTGGCCAATGCCATCCAAAAATTTAAAAAAGGTGCTTTAGGAGATAGGAAGAGCTAGCAAAGGATAAGTACTAAAACCTTTTGTGGAAAAAAAAAAATCAAGAGGCTTTTTTTTTTTTTTAAAGAAATGTTCATGCCAAAATAGCTGATTAGCACATTATGCCAGGACTCATGATAGCTGGCAAGTAAATAAGCACTTTCATTGCGCTGGTGGCTGGATCAATGGTGTTTAATTTCCAAGTGCCACTGTAGGTTACACTTACATCAATTCACTTTTTCTTATTGTGAGCTAAAATGGTGACCGAAGAGCTGTCATTTTATATTCCCATTTCCTCCTCCTACAGAAATAGTTACTCTGATTTTGATGATCATGCATAACTTTCAGTGCAGATAAGTTACACAGGCATATCAAGGACAGACAGACCTTGTAAATATATGAACAGCGGATTTAGTTTGAGAAAGCAAGTTGGGAGTACAACAGTAGCTGGTGGGTACATAGTACTACAGCCCTCCTTAGTAGCACTATCTTTTGGTCTTGCAAAGGTAGGGGACAAATCATGCGGTCTTTCAACACTCTTATTGACTTTAAAGCCAAATAAGGACTGCTTCACTAGGCCCTTAGAGAACAAAATGGTGGCTAGTTTTTAGTAAAAGACAATGTATTAATTCCAGCTATTGATTCATGTGGAAAGAGTGGTATGCTACTTAATACAAGTTTTATATCCAACAAACCTATGATTCTCTAATTAGTCATTTACTTAAGTGACTCAAACATAAAATGCGAAGAGATTTTATAAAAATATGATTTAGGTAAAAAAACTAACAGGGATCACCAAAAAGTGAGATCATGCTTACTTGTGGTCCTCATTTGCTGAAGTGAAAATAAAAGCTTCCATGGGGTTCCAACAGAGTGTATTTGTCCTCATGTCCAAGATAACCTGAAGAAAGTTACATGTTATTATATTGTTATAAGTAATAAACAGTGGCCATTCTCCACACACACCAAATCTCCCAACACCTCTGGGAAGCAGGTAAACAACTCCATTCTACAGATGCAGAAACTGAGGCAGAAGGGTGAAGTGACATACCCAACGCCACAGAGCATTTCAGTAGCAGTGCAAGGATTAGGACTCAGGACTTCCTGTCCCAAATTATGAGGTCTTTCCTTCAGATTATGCTGCAATTAAGTTCTCTGTACAGACATGTCATGTAACAAGGGCTTTATGCCATGCCATGCTGCCCTCTACCCAGGGAATACCATTCCTGAGCTGGTCCACCAAGCTACTTTTAAATCTCCCCTGTAGGCCCACTTCTTCCATAATACCAACAGGAACCTTTCAAATCTATTATCTATTCACTATATTTATTTCTTTAAAAGACATCTTTGATGGATGATTAAATGGATTAGTCTTTGCTAAGTAATCACATAAAATTAATACTGCCCCTGTCCTTTCTGCAACTACTCCCCACCCCAGCTGTTATCTTCTTACTATGTCAGAAATTATTGTTCATTAATTCCTCAGGCCAAGATGATATCTTGTCTGCTTTGAGAAGTGCCTAGCAGTTTTTAGGTGAGTGCAGTTAGTATAATACCGTAGATATATTAAGTAAAAATGGGACCTGTACCACTGGCAGTAAGTTGCTTCACGAGTCAGAAATTTTGCATCCTGAGCTTGTGAAAACCAGATGGCCACAGAAGAGACCAGCTTCATCTTAAAGTAGTAGAGATGGCGCTGACAACTACCCTCATAAGACAACCCACACATTTTGCTGATAGCCAATTAGGAAGCCATATGTTCTATTCTCCCACCCTGAAGTGGAGTCCTGCAAGTGTAAAGACAGCTGGGGAATTGTTGGGGGAGAAGAAAAAAAAGTCATCTGTCTTCTAGTAACAGAGTTAGCTCTAGTCTCTGCTGAGGCTTGGAGGAGCTTCCAACCACCATATCAAGAGAGTTATTTGCACACAGTGATTCTTCCTGCCACATATTAAATGGATAGCTACACAGAAGTTATTAATAAGTGAGCAATTCAAACAGAACTGCACCTTGAGGTCTTTAAACCACGATTTGAGGACTTCAATAACTCAGACATAGGTTAGGGGGTTGTTACAGGGGTGGGTGGGTAAGATTCTGTGGCCTGCATTGTGCAGGAGGTCAGACTAGATGATCATAATGGTCCCTTCTGACCTTAAAGTCTATGAGTCTATGAGAATGTCCACAACTCAGTGGGTCAACTCTAATCCTAGCCAAAGTTTTGTATTTAATCTTTATTCTACTCAACTCTCTCTCTCTCAGCTTATTATAGGTGGATGAAAATTTCAGGGTCTTTTTAACTAGTTAACTAAGTGAATACTGAATGGCTTACACCAAAGCCACAAAAATATTTATAGCCAAGTTTTATTACATATATGATCAATATTCTAAATTTAAATTTTGGTAAAAAAGTAACTATTTGGTATTACTGGTGAATCAGAAGTGGCTAAGCATTTGTTGGTTTTGATTTGGGTCTTAGTATGGGTAACTCCCTCTCAAAAGGAGCCAGATTTGGTCAAAGTCTATGCCTTTGCCTCTTGTTTCATAATATTTCTTTTCCAACTGAATGTCTAGTATATCTTGACTCCACTGTTTCATACATGGCATCATTCTACATTTTTCAAGTAAAAACACCAACTTAACAAATAATGTTACCATACATATCTAATATTATGCCTGACAGCCGTTGTAGAAATCAGTCTGGGGCTTGAAGAGATTTGAGTTACTGTGGATGTGATTTTTTACACAGCCACTACAGCAACTTTTAAATTTTTAACAGAGACCATCTCATGATGTCTATTTTTAATTATAGAAATGTCCAGACATTTGATGAGGAAAACTCTTTACTGGGACAAGTTTGACACTGGTTTTGTTTGTTTATTTTTAAACCATGAACACTTGCTAGAGGTTTCCTGTGTGAAGAGTCAATAAGGAGACCTGTAGAATAAAAGCAACACAAACACACATTGTCCATATATAGTGAGATTTTACTAATCTCTCCCACTTTAGTATGTATGGAGTTTTTGGCCTATATGATCAGCTAAGGTGTTTATTAGTATTGCAAACAGTGGGTAACACCATTTTGCTCCTCTGGGCAGTTCAAATATAGGGGAATTTTTAATCCTAAACTCTTTACTTCAATGATTTCTTATGGCAGTGAATCCCACAGATTCTATAAGAATGATTGCCTTTTTACAGTTTTAAGTTGGTTACTTTTTAATTTCACTGAATGTCTTCCTGTTCTTGAATTATGGGTGCTCCCATTTACTCTTTCTACCTTCTCTACACCACTCATTTTTTACACATTTAAAATGGTCCCAATCTTTTCACATGGAAGTTTTCCATGCCTGTAGTCCTTTTCATCACCATCTTTGAATACATTCTGCTTGTGCCATATGTTTTCAAGTGGGGGGACTGGAACTGATCAGAGTATTCCAATTAGGTGTTCCACTGATTTATATAATAGCATTAATACTTTCAGTGTTGTTTTCTATCCCATAACACTGTTTGCATTTTTTTTCATTAAATTAACTAATCACATATTGAGCAAATGTTTTCCTCAAGCTGTCTGTAATGACCCTTAGGGCTATTCCCCCACAAGTGGTCACAGTTCATTTGGAGCCCAGCAATATTCATGTGTAGTTCAAGTAATGCAAGGTAATGTATACTGGAAGGTATTAGTCAACTTGGAATTGCATCTGCCATAATGCTGCCCATTTATCCAAATTTGTTAAGTCCCTATGAAGTTTTTCACAGTCTTTAAGGGCCTTGACTATCCTAAATAATGGCGTCATCTGCAAGTTTTGCCATCTGACGGTTTGCCCATAATAAATATATTTTCAATTCTGTTGGCTAATATTTTTATGTTTATCTTTGGTACAGAATCTATAGAGGTTATAGAATTAATTTTTTATATTTATAGGGTTTGCATTAAAACATGTGCCACATATAACAGTTGTGGAATGGAACGCAAGTGGAGAAAGTAATGGCAATGTATATATCAAGAGTTGTCAAAATTAATGTACACACTTAAATAGGACATTTTTCACTAGATAGAAGAAAAACAAAGGGCTTTATTTTGTACATCTGCCGTTCCCTCCTGAACACTGCCATGGTATCTCATCCCCTAAATTAAAGCTAAATCTGTAAGGAAAGAGATCTCTGCTCTTTTTTAGGAAGTCATTAGCTACGTGAAGGTCTGAGATTAGGGTGATTGCACATAGGCTTTTATAAATATCGCAGAAACATTATTTAACAATGGTGTGATTGATGGTTATCAGTTCTAATTAAGTGATAAATCTGGCATCTTTGTCTGATAATCAGGCGAGGAGTTCACCCATTCACAGCCACTTTGTTTTAAACATAGCACAGATTTTTCTACTGATTATTTCTCTCTTAAAAATAAATCATTTTCAAAGACTTCCAGATATTCTTGCATTGTATCATCAGTGTACCATTTATCTTTCTTCAGCAGCAGTGCTTCTAGTTTTGAATTCCGTTTTTTTAAAACTGCTTTTCTATAAGAAAACAGCATTTCATCATAATTGCTTTAAAAGCTTCTCGTCTGCAAGCCAGGGTTTTGTGGTGGAGTTTTTTTAAATTTTACCTCCTATCAGTTTTATATTTACTATTGCTAAAATAGTTAAGCCACACAGAGCTCTTATATCAGGGTTGGAAGGGACCTCAGGAGGTCATCTAGTCCAACCCCCTGCTCAAAGCAGGACCAATCCCCAGACAGATTTTTGCCCCAGATCCCTAAATGGCCCCCTCAAGGATTGAACTCACAACCCTGGGTTTAGCAGGCCAATGCTCAAACCACTGAGCTATCTGCCCCCCCAGTTAGACTATAGTAACTCATAGCATAGCTCTCTATTTCCACTGGAGGTTAGACTATCTATATATTAATGTTTAATTAAACAAAGGTCCCCTTGGGCCTCTTCACAAGACTGCATGGCAGTAACCCAACGAACAACAGATCACCAGTGTAGGAGAAGTGCATAGAACAGCAAGAAAGTTGTTGAATGGGGATTTCTACATCTCCACACAGCCTACATTCCTAACTTAGACTTCCATGCAGTTTAAAGGGAGCCTGTCAATTTTCACGTTTATCTGTGTGTTATGGCTAGCACATCATTACCAATGAGAGATTTTGTGGGCCAAATTCTGCCCTCAACTAGATAGAAGTGCAACTCCATTGTCTTCAGAAAAAGCTGAGGCCAGAATTTGGTTCTGGAACTGGAGCTTTAACAGTTCTGTTGATACATGAAACAGAGGAGAATCCAGCTCACTCACTCAGTTACATTAGTAATACTACCAGGACTAAGAACTTATTTTAAGTATGAAAAATAAACAATAATGATGGCTTGGAATAGAGTGAATGTAGAGCTATAGTTGCCTCCCACTGAAAGCACTTTCTTACATACTAAAAATCTTGAAGTATTTCCATTCTCTTACAAGAGACCTATGCTGCTGTCAGGATTTTTTAAAATTGATTAATTTATTTTAAATCAAAGAGCAGATATACTGTTCTGTTAGGATTTTCTAGGCACATTATTTTGGATCATTACTGAGGATCTATTGACCATTCTGTGCTTGTTTCCCCACACAAGGCTCCCACTCACATCAACAACAGATTTTTTTTTTTGTGGGGACAGACTGCATAATATACCATAGGGACTCTCAGTGCATAACGAAGAGCCAGAACAGTGTGCTCCCAGAGAAGCAAAAATGTCATCAAGCTGAGTCAGTCCTTGAACCCAATAACCACATTATCTGTTCATAAATACTCAACTGTGAATTATCTTACATTTAATGGTTTGCCTAAAACAGGGATAGGCAACCTATGGCACGCGAGCTGATTTTCAGTGGCACTGACACTGCCAGGGTCCTGGCCACCGATCTGGAGGGCTCTGCATTTTAATTTAATTTTAAATGAAGCTTCTTAAACATTTTAAAAACCTTATTTATTTTACATACAATAGTTTAGTTATATATTATAGACTTATAAAAAGAGACCTTCTAAAAACGTTAAAATGTATTACTGGCATGCGAAACCTTAAAATTAGAGTGAATAAATGAAGACTCGGCACACCACTTCTGAAAGGTTGCCGACCCCTGTCCTAAAATGTTTTTGTAAAGGCAAGTGACAACTCACATGTTATGTATAAAATAATTTATATAAATATAAATGTTATTCCACAAAGTATTTATTCAGTTTTAACTAGAAATGTATCAATCACACCATTTAACTCAAGCAAGCTCAAGAAAAACTTGTCATTTCCATTTGTAAATGTGTAAGTTCAATTTTTCAGCACTGCCTAAACTTTTTTGAGTGAAAATCTTTTAGGAGTTAAAAAAAAATTACTTTGCCTCCCCCTTTGGCAAGAAAAAACATCACGTGTCAGAGCACTACATTAAATGAACACAACTAAGGGCTTGGTCTACCATACCGGGCGGGGTCGAAGATACACAACTTCAGCTATGCAATAGCGTAGCTGAAGTCAATGTACTTAGATCTACTTACTGCGGTGTTTTCACTGCAGTAAGTCGACAGCTGATGCTCTCCCGTCAACTCCACTGGCTCTTCTCGTTCTGTTGGAGTACTGGAGTTGACGGGAGAGCGCTCAGCGGTCGATTTATCGCGTCTATACTAGACGCGATAAATTGACTCCCACTGGATTGATCGCTGCCCGCCGATCCGGCGGGTACTGTAGACAAGCTTTAAGACTCTTATGTCCAGTCTGACATCATTCACAATGATTTACAGAGAGAGTATAACAGCCAATTTGAAATGAAAAGAGGGCCCTTTTTAATCCCTTTGCATGGCTTAAATCAAAAAATTTACACCCCAGATTAGGTTAAATTAAAGAGGTGACACTCACAGAACTCCCACTTGGTCCAAAATCCCCAACGCTTACTATGTCAGGGACTAACTTTAAACTGTCTCTGGCCTCGCCATGCTAACATGCTACTTAAGTGTTGCTGTATTACCAAAACTGTTATCAACATTTTATGAACAAATCATTAAAACACCAAGAAAACAAAAAAGTTACCTTCTTTAATGGAGTTGATTGCCTCATGTCATACAGCACAATATTTCTGTCTGAAGCACAGCTTCCTAAAAGATACGTCTAAAAAATAATCATGCCATTATATCAGGTACCACCTTCTAAAGTTATGAAAACAAAAAAAATAGGACACTGAGTATATATTTTACACTAAATATTTAAGCAACTGCTATTTTGCTAATTTAAGTACAGACAGAGCCAATTTTTTCTAATATATGACTCTTAAAATTTTAAGAAAACCGTTTAAAGAAAAGCAATCACAGAACAGGAATATCATCTTGAATCGCCTTTGACAAAACAAAATTTTGGTGTCAAATGTGTTCTGTTTGCTTTAACCATTAGTGAATGGGTTCACTGTTCTTTATGTACAGCTGAACAGTCAATCCGAGGGCTTTTCTCAGAAATAGCTTTGTTTTCGCCAAACAGAAAATAGAACCAATCCATTTTTCCCCACTTGTGAAGTGGTAATTCCCTCACATATTCACCAGCTAATCTAAAGGACAGTACATCCAAAATTCCCCTCAACACGATGTTGGTCATTGATTTAGTATGTATACAAAATACTATCTTTAGTATTACCTACTGAAGCAACATCACCACTTTAAATTAAAAAAAAAAAAAAAAGCTATATAACAGGTGTTAAAAGTACTGTTTTGGAAATTTATAGTTGCAACAAACAGTTGAAGAGAGTTTAATATGAATCTCAATGTTAATAGGATTTAGTCCTCGCACTGATCAAATAAAATATTGACATATAGTATGTATAAAGAAAACATTACCTCAATTGGATTAAATTTAACACTGCTGATGCTATCAACACCCCATGTCAAAGAGCATATGGGACTGGTCCTTTGTTCATCCCAGATGTCTACTTGATGCCCACAAGTTGCAAATACAGCTTCCTTCCAATGGTGATCAATTCCTGTGTACACTGTCTTTAAAGGCAAAAAAATTAATTACAGGAGTGATCAACTCAACTTTGTAGAACAAGTTTTTCAAGTTGTTACATTTATTATTTAAATTACTGATGACCAAATCGTCACCCCCGCTGAACAGTTAACATGTTGTAGCCTTTCACATTCAGCTATTTTAAGAATATTGTAGCCTTTCATTTTCTATTTGAAAGTTCTTCTTTGTAAACTTTCATTGATTATATTTATAGTGAAGCCTGTATTAAGTGGTCACTCAGACAGTTTGAAACCAGTCTGACTGAACATTTTAATTTGAAGTACAACATATTAAAAAGTGTGGTAATATAACCTACCAAAAAAAAAAAAAAAAAAAAAAACTTAAAAATGTTTAATGTATTTCCAGAGGCAGTCAAATAGGTCCCATATGTTACACAAAAGTGTATAGCTGAATCTTATTATGGCTGTACCCATAATTCATTTTAAAATCTCTCTCTAGCTCACATACAAAGAAAACCCACCAAAACATGTGCACTGTGGTGGAGGATGCCATAAAAACCAGCTTTTTTTTTTTTTGGGGGGTTACTTAAAACAAAACCACTATCACAACTCATAGATGCAGGCCAGAAGGAACCATCATCATGTAGTCTGATCTCTTGTTGAATGACCTATGATAATTTCACCCAGTTAACCCAATGTTGAGCCCAATAACTTCCATCTAACTAAAGAATAACTTGTATTTGACTAAGACTATCTTCCAGAAAGGCATCCAGTCAATAAGATGACATCAAGAGATGGAGAATCCACCACTTGCATAGGTAGTTTGTTCTAATGCAGGGGTAGGCAACCTTTCAGAAGTGGTGTGCCGAGTCTTCATTTATTCACTTTAATTTAAGGTTTCGCGTGCCGATAATACATTTTAACGTTTTTTAGAAGGTCTCTCTCTATAAGTCTATATTATATAACTAAACTATTGTTGTATGTAAAGTAAACAAGGTTTTCAAAATGTTTAAGAAGCTTCATTTAAAATTAAATTAAAATGCTGATNGTGTGGGGGGGTTCAGGGCAGAGGGCTGGGTGTGTGTGGGGGAGGTGCAGGGCGGAAGGCTGGGTGTGGGGGGGTTCAGGGGTGAGGGCAGAGGGCTGGGTGTGTGTGGAGGTGCAGGGTAGAAGGCTGGGTGTGGGGGTGGTTCAGGGCAGAGGGCTGGGGTGCTCGGCTTGTGGGGGTGCTCCCAGCCCCCTGCCCTGAGCGGCTCATGGCAGGGGCTGGAAGGGATATGCCCTGTTCCACCCGCTTCCCCAAGGCCCCGTCCCTACCTCTTCTCGGTCTCCTCTACGGAGCAGCAAGCACGCTGCAGCTCGGCTCCGCCCCCTTCCCCCCGGTGATCGGGAGGGAGGAGGGGCAGGAAAGCAGGAGAGCGGTGGGCGGGGGGTGCTGAGTGGGGCTGGGGGCTGGGACTGGCAGGCAGCGGCGTGCCACCCAAAATTGGCTCGCGTGCCATGTTTGGCACGCGTGCCGTAGGTTGCCGACCCCTGTTCTAATGGTTAACCACCTTCACAGTTAAAAAACTGTCCTAATTCGAATTCCTCTGGCTTCAGTTTACACCAACTGGTTCTTGCTATGCCTTTCTCTGTTAGAATAAAGAGCCCTTTAGTACCGGTATTTTCTCCCCATGAAGGTACTTATACACTGTATTCAAGTAATCTCTCAATCTTTTTGATAAGCCAAACAGATGGAGCACTTTAAGGGCTTGTCTTCACAGCAATGTTAACTAGAGGTATAATTCAAGAGTCGCCTCTAACCTAACTCCCGTCCACACATACATAAGAACGGCCCTACTTGGTCAGACCAAAGGTCCATCTAGCCCAGTGTCCTGTCTTCCGACAGTGGCCAGTGCCAGGTGCCCCATAGGGAATGAAGAGAACATGTAATCATCAAGTGATCCATCCCATCGCTCATTCCCAGCTTCTGGCAAACAGAATGGACCTATCCTCCATGAATTTATCTAGTTCTTTTTTGAACTCTGTTATGGTCCTGGCCTTCACAACATCCTGTGGCAAGGAGTCCACAGGTTGACTGTGCGTTGGGTGAAGAAATACTTCCTTTTATTTGTTTTAAACCTGTTGCCTATTAATTTTATTTGGTGACCCCTAGGTCTTGTGTTATGAGAAATAGTAAATAACACTTCCTTATCTACTTTCTCTACATCATGACTTTATAGACCTCGATCATGTCTCCCCTTAGCCGTCTCTTTTCCAAGCTGAAAAGTCCCAGTTTTATTAATCTCTCCTCATACGGAAGCCATTCCATACCCCTAATTGCTGTTTAATTTATTAATTTGTTCCAAAACCTCCTCTAATGATACCTCAATCTGGGACAGTTCCTCAGATCTGTCACCTAAAAAGAATGGCTCAAGTTTGGGCATCTCCCTCACATCTTCAGCCATGAAGACCGATACAAAGAATTAATTTAGTTTCTCCACAATGGCCTTATCGTCCTTGAGTGCTACTTTAGCACCTCGATCGTCCAGTGGCCCCACTGGTCGTTTAGCAGGCTTCCTGCTTCCGATGTACTTAAAAAAAATTTGCTATTACTGTTTGAGTCTTTGTGCTATTACTTTTTGAGTCTTTGAAAAACATAAAACATTCCCAGGAGAAAATGCAGAAATGTAAATCCCAGACCCACAATCAATCAGCTTCCACCCCACTAGTCGATGTTTAAGTAATCTAAGTAGTAACAAGAAAATAGAAGTGTGAAACCAAAACTAAGTTTTTATACCTTTCCAAGAATTGTATGCAGTGGTTCTTCTTCTCTCCCATATCCCGGGCCATCTATTTTCCAGTGCTTCACAGTTTTATCATCACCAACCTAGAAGTATTGGAGAAAATGTATACAGCTAGCTCTTTCAGTATTTAACAAACCTTTATTCTATTTACACGATTCAAGCTCCTATGTTATGCAACTACCCGAACCATTTTTTTCCCCTCCTCATGACACTTATCTAGTGTCTACTTCAGAGCAGTGGATACACGTTCCATTGTCGGTAGATGGACATACAAGATTTTTGTTAACAAGAGGACCCATCAACTCATTCTGTTCTCCATACATTCTTTTCACTGTTAGATGTTAGTCCTGTTTTCATTTGAACACCAAACACTGATATTTTATCACAGTCAGTTTATGTGCACTTGAACCCATTATACTTGATATAAAGTGACAATGAAAGGATGTTTTACTGACAGAACTTTGACTTTAATTACTCAACTGAAACCATCTTGAATCATAGTAACTATTCGTGTCTTTCAATTAACACAGTTTACCATCAAAACCAGTAGGTAAAATAACATACTCAAATTAATTGAGTTGCCCTTATTAAAGGGAGAACACCAGAAAATTGCTAGTCTTGGTTAACAAATGTGTTGTAGCGCCAAACATTTTTGTTCGGAAACAGAAAAGGCTAGGTTTTCAATATAAATGGAGTTTTGTGGACATTATTCCTAAATACTACTGACATTTTAAACATTCTACCATAGAGAAGCTCACCAAATGATTACAATAAGTTTCCAATTGGAAAACCAATGGTGGAAGTACACTCTATACGTCATACCAACATTATACTTACAGTGAAGAAAGAGGTACCACAAAAGCGGGTACATATCCCTCGTACAAAGCCCTCATGCGCTTGTAAAGTACGGATGCATTCTCGCTTGGTCAAGTTCCAAATTTTAACCTGTTAAAAGCATACCAAAACATTTTTCCATTTAGTAGTTTTCTAGCTATAAGATGTCATGAAAAGTCATATCAAATGGACACCCACAGTCTGCAATCTAGCTAGTTTTAGAAAATGAGTTCCAATGAGTTCGAAACAAACCTTCCCCTGAATATCCATGTCTATTTTTTGTGGGCTTACAATCACATTTCCTTTATATTTAAAAAAAAAATTATTTATTGAAGTGAGTGTCACAGCTACCACTAGCAAGAATTCGATTTTACAAACCCAATACGGGAAGCTGCTCCACATGAGTAGACCTGCTTGCAGGATAGGGACCATAGAAAGTGCAGTGAAAGGAATTATTGTATAGCATTGTTCCTATCCAAGAGTTCATGATATTTTTAAAAAGTTGTAATTATATCTCACAGTCCACAAACAAGTTTTNTCTGCATTTTAATTTAATTTTAAATGAAGCTTCTTAAACATTTTAAAAACCTTATTTACTTTACATACAACAATAGTTTAGTTATATATTATAGACTTGTAGAAAGAGACCTTCTAAAAACGTTAAAATGTATTACTGGCACGCGAAACCTTAAATTAGAGTGAATAAATGAAGACTCGGCACACCACTTCTGAAAGGTTGCCGATCCCTGATCTAGCTCCTTATATAGCCACACTTCATCATAGTAGTTGTAACTTCTGGAATTCAGGTACTGTTGGGACTTTTCCACTGCCTTCAGAGACATAAAATTATACAAAAGAAGAGAACATGCAGAAAATTTCTGTTTCTGAGAAAAAGTAGAGACATCTTATAAAAGGAAAAATCCAAGAGAATAATCTTTGGATCCAATGCAAAAATTTCATTTCATTTCAATGTTCTTTCACGGCTTATTGGGAAACAACAATACTTTTGCACTTGTACAGTTTCATAGTGAACATATTAAGTCAGCATTTTCTGATTACATCTCCAATATCTGTTTATCTCTAATAAATATTTCTGTTTCAGACTCTCTCAGAATCCAACTGAAATGAATAATAAAAATGTACTTAAGTTTTATATATTTTATTGTGTGTTAATGTCCAAGACCTCTTCCATTCTACAATGTTGAGTCCCGAAATGTTTCCTATACATTTATTCCCATGGTTCCAAATCATTTCCCTCCCCTTTTTCTAAGATTTGTCCCCCAATAATTGTGTATGCAATACCCACAAATAGTGGAAAATGAATGACAGTCAAAGAAACAATTACAACACTGTGCACAAAGTAAATCAAGTGGATTGGGGGGGAAAATGAGGTGTTTATTCTGTAATTGTTTCTAATTATCACAGTACTCTTATTTGCTACCTATAACAATACAAAAATAGACAGTCATATTTAAGATTTGTGCTACATCATCAGTAATGGATAGATTGCCTGCTCTATGCAGAAGCTTAAAAATGACAGCTGTGAACAAAGGCACAGGACAAAAATACAGAAGTCAAATTCTACCAGGGAAAATTGAAAGAAACTCTGGCAAGTCAAGTGTAAAAGTATAATTAGGCAGGCCAAAAAAGAATTTGAAGAGCAACTAGCAAATGACACAAACGCTAACAGCAAAAAAAAACGTTAAGTAGATCAGCAGCAGGAAGTCTGCCGCACAATCAGTGGGGGCAGCTGGACAAACAAGGTGCTAAAGGAGCACTCAAGGTAGACAAGGGCATTATGGAGAAGCAAAATGAATTCTTTGTATTCTTCTTCACTGCAGAGGACTCCCCTAAAAAGAATGGCTCAGGTGTGGGACAATTCCACAGATTTGAAAATAAAGGCCTTTTTTAATTCACCCAAGAGTTCTGAAGGAACTCAAATATGAAATTGCAGAGCTAACTGTGGCATGTAACCTATCACTTAAATCAGCCTCTGTACCAGATGACGGGAGGATAGTTAATGTAATATCAATTTTTTTAAAAAGGCTCCTGAGGCAACCCTGGCAATTACAGGCCAGTAAACCTAACTTCATTACCAGGCAAAGTGATTGAATCTATAGTAAAGAACAGAATAATCAGACATACAAATAAACACAATATGTTGGGGAAGAGTCAACACAGCTTTTGTAAAGGGAAATCATGCCTCAATCAATTAGAATTTTCCAAGGAGGTCAACTAACATGTGGACAAGGATGATCCAATCGATACAGTGTATTTGGACTTTCAAAAAGATTTTGAAAAGGTCCCTCACCGAAGGCTCTTAAGCAAAGTAAGCGGTCATGAGATATGCAGGAAGATCCTCTCATGGATCAATAATTGTTTAAAAGATAGAGAACAAAGGGTGGGAATAAATGGTCAGTTTTCACAGTGGAGAGAGGTAAATAGCAGGGTCCCCAAAGGATCTGGACTGGGACCAGTGTTGTTCAATATATTCATAAATGATCTGGAAAAAGGGATAAACAGTGAAGTGGCAAAATTTGCAGATGATACAAAACTACTCAAGATAGGTAAGTCCCAAGTAGACTGCGAAGAGCTATAAAAGTATCTCACAAAACTGGGTGACTGGGCAACAAAATGGTAGATGAAATTAAGTGTTGATAAATGCAAAGTAATGCACATTGGAAAATATAATTCCAGCTATTCATACAAAATGATGGGGTCTAAATTGCAGTTACGGCTCAAAAAAAGAGATCTTGCAGTCATTGTGGACAGTTCTCTAAACATCCACTCAATGTGCAGAGACAGTGAAAAAAGCTAACAATGTTAGGAACCAATAGGAAAGGAACAGATAAAGACAGTAAATATCATAATGCCATTACAGGTCTGTCTCATCTTACGCGCATTTAACATGCGCGATTTTGGCTTTGCGCGGTCGGCAAAAACAAAACAAAAACAAAAGAGAAAAATAGCAATTTATGTACTGTTCCTGTAGTGCGGGCGATTCCACCCGCCATTAAAGTCAATGGGATTTTGACTATACGCGGTTTTCACGTTACACGCTAACTGCGGAACGTAACCCCAGCGTAAGATGAGACAGACCTGTATATAAATTCATGGTACACCCACACCTGGAACATGGTGTGCAGTTCTGGTTGCCCCATCTCAAAAGAAATATATTAGAAATAGAAAAGGTACAGAAAGGGGCACAAAAACAATTAGGGGTATGGAACAGCTTCCAAATGAGGAGAGATTAAAAAGACTGGGACTGTTCAGTTTAGAAAAGAGACGATTTAGGCAGGATATGGTAGAAGTCTACAAAATCATGTCTGGTGTGGAGTAAGTGAGTAAGGAAGTGTTATTCACTCTTTCACATAACACAAGAACCAGGGGTCACTCAATTAAACAGCTTTAAAACAAACAAAAGTAATTCTTCACACAACACACAGTCAACCTGTGGGACTTGTTGCCAGAGGATGTTGTGAGGGCCAAAGATATAACTAGGTTCAAAAAAGAATTAGATAAGTTCATGCCAGGTCCATCAATGGGTATTAGCCAGAATGGTCAGGGAGGAAACCCCATGCTCTGGGTATCCCTAAACTTCTGACTGACCGAAGCTGGGACTAAACAACAGGGGATGGATCATTCTTTAATGCCCTGTTCTGTACATTCCTCTGAAGCATCTGGCACTGGCCACAGTTGGAAGACAGGATACCGGGCTAGATGGACCACTGGTCTGACCCAGTATAGCCATTCTTATGTACAAAGTATAAAAAAAAGTTATTCTTTTTTTTGTGTGTGCAAATTCACTTACCTCTCCATCACAGGCCCCAGAAAGTACTGTAGATAAACTCTGTGGATGCTTAGCCATACAATTAACTCCATCCCTGTGACCATCCAATGAAGCAAGAAAAGGTTTTGCAAACACGCGTTCTAATTTTGTTGCATTCAGGGCTCGCATATACTCTCGTGGAACCTCAAACGGATGCAATGCAGGATCATAGTTTCTTGGAACTGGAATAAGATGGATAATCGTAAGAACCCATGACATCCTCTGTGGTGCAAGTTAGGTTGAATTAAGATAAATTCCCCTTTGATTTTCCCCACCATTCTGGAAACAATACATTATCCTGCAACACAGGAATTTCTGTCACATTGATAACTGCAAAGTGATCCGTGGGATCACCTGCTACTGAAATGTTTAAGTTTAGAGTTAGTCCTACTAGATTTTTTTAAATTAAGAAGTTAAAAGGACAGTGTCAAGTAATTTTTAAAAGATTTTACTTTTAGATTAGACTTCTAACTATCAACATTTGTCTTATATTTCAAAAAGAGCTGAAATTAAAATGCCCATAATTTAACTAAACATTGGATTTATGCTAGTCATGTGAGCAGGCTAGGAACTGAAAGTTAAAAGGCTCTTGCCTGTCAAGAGACATTACCTGCTCAAAGAACCAAAAACAAAGCCAGTATTGAGAATGCCAATGGACAAGGATATTTTGTAATTATTTTGTTTCTTCCACGCTGTTGTGGGTGGGAAGGGAAGGACTGAAAACCACAAGAATAAGGGATTAATAATTTTCATGCTATCTGCAGCAAGAACTAAATGTTATGTGTTGTTAATATACACACACACATATATATATATATATATACACACACACACACACAGACACACATCCACCACCATATAACCATAATTCTAGCCATCTAAAGGCTAGTTGTGGTTCTAAATACCTATGGCTATACCTACACTACAGCCGGGATCGACGCTTTGAGATCGATCCACGGGCGGTTGATTTAGTGGGTCTAGTGAAGACCCGCCAGATCAACAACAGATCGCTTTCCAGTCGACCCCTGTACTCTAACCCCAACAAGAAGAGTAAGGTAAGTCGATGGGAGAGTTTCTCCCATCGACCCCCCGCGGTGTAGACCCTGTGGTAACGTTACCTAAGGTATGTCAACTGCAGCTACGTTATTCACATAGCTGGAGGTGCGTAGCATAGGTCGACTTACTGCGGTAGTGTAACATAGCCTATGAGACCTCTTCTTCTGCACAACCAGAATAGCCCCTGGTCTAGTGGAGGTAGGAGACCATGAGTTCTACCCCCACCTCTTCCAATGAACAACAATATTTCCCTGCATTTCGTAACACTTATTACTGAGCAAGGTACCATATCCCCACATTATGAGAACTTAGTTTCTTCCTTACCCTATTATACAAATGAGATGACTGAGGGGCAAAGAGTTTGCATACATTCATATCTGACAAAGCTGGGAAAAGCATACAAATAGAATATAAAGTGGAAGACCCAAATCTCATCCACTAGACCAGTGGTTTTCAACCAGGAGTCCGGGGCCCCCTGGGGGTCCACGAGCAGGTTTCGGGGGTCTGCCAACCAGGACCAGTGTTAGACTCACTGGGGCCCAGGGCAGAAAGCCCTGCTGTGTAGGGCTGAAGCCCTGGGGCCCTGAGCCCCACCACCCGGGGCTGAAGCAGAAGCCTGAGCAACTTAGCTTCACGTGGCATCCTGTGGTGTGGGGATCTGGGCAACTGCCCTCCTTGCTACCCCTTAATGCGAGCCCTGACTTTTATATTACTCCTGAGGGGATTCTGTGCCAAAAAATTAAAAATTCTGCACACAATATTTTAAAATTCTGCAAATTTTGTCAAATAAATGCAGAGGCTCCAGCATGAAATTGGGGAGCACAGGCCACTGGCTGCACAGAGGTGGGAGATCACTGTGCAGCTCCCCCTGGGACACTGACTCAGCAGTGAGGCTACACCTAACCCTGACAGCGTAAGAACCGGGCCTGCCCCAGAAACACCTCAGGGTCCTGCCCCTCTGTGCCAGGTGCGGGCAGGCAGGCTCAGCAAGGCAGGATCCAAGTGTGAAAGGACTTAGTGTTGGGGGAATCTAGGTGTGGGTTGAGAGGGTTCTGTGTGGGGCAATCTGTGTGTGGTCAGCTCAGTGGGGGAGCCGGGGGGGGGGGGGGGGGGGGTGGGGGGGGGGGGGGGGGGGGGGGGGGGATCTGAATGCACAGGGGTTTGTTGGGGGGTTCTGGGTGCAACAATAATGGGACTCTGCAGGGGGGTCCAGGTGCAGCTGGTCAGGGCTCAGTAGGGTGTGGATCCAGGTACAGGTGGCTTGTCAGGGTGGCCCAGGTGCAGTGGAAGTGGGGCTCATCAGGGGGGTTCTGGGGGTGGGGGGAGGTTAGGCTCGGCAGGAGGGTCTGGATGCATGGGGGTTGGGCGGATAGGGGAGCAGCTCCCTGTACAGTGATCCCTCCCCCTGCAGCTGAGGAGTGATGGGTGCAGGAAGCGCAGGGGGGTGGAGTTTGCAGAGCTTCCTACAGCCAGGGGAGAAATCGGGGGTGGGTCTGACACAGCCCCGGGTGCCATGCAGGGGAAAAGGAAGTCCGATCCTCCTCAGCCCAGCCGGGACTAGCAACTAAGCCTGGTGCTGGGTAGGAGCCACCAGACGGGTCTTCCCCAGTCCTGCCCTCTGCCCCACAGTGATTTACCTCTCTGTCGGCTACCCTGGGCACCCGAAATAATACTGCTGGGGAGGGTCGCATGACCGCTCTTGTAGCTTGCCTTTGCTTCCCCATCAGAAAGTCATTTTTCTGCATGGAAGCAAAGAAATCTGTGGGGGACAAATTCTGCGCATGCACAGTGGTGAAGAATTCCCCCAGGAGTATTACATGCAGAAAACAGGTTGTGGCGGCACAGGTGGGCCATGGAGTTTTTATAGCATGTTGGCAGGGCCTCAGAAATAAAAAGGTTTAGAACCCCTACATTAGACCACGTTGACAGCGTCTCTCAAGAAGAATGTGTCAAATCTGACCAGGACGAGACTGTCTGTAATATGGTAATATTCTGACACACCCATCTTTACTAGATGCCATTGGATCCACAGATGAACAAGCGCTACATAAGGGCAAAACATCACTGAAAAATAAGTAGCAGGCTGGAGTCATAACTCTCAGACCCTTCCTCTAACCTCAGGGTAGCCAATTTTTTTTGTCAAGGTCCAAATTTCTTGGTCAAGGTCTAGTCAAGGTCCAGACTCCAGGGAAAAAATAAATAAATAATAATAAGTAAATGAAAAGATTTCAGGGTCCAGATTTGGCCTGTGGTCCGCCTATTGAATACCTCATCTAGATCATGATCCATATCCAGAGTCAGAAACAGAACCCTGCATTCCCAATACATTATTGGGGCATGTCCTTATATAGAAAGAGGCAGTCCTTTTCTTATTGTGTAATGCAGAACATTATACACCTGTCTAAAATAATAAATGCACAAGATAGAAACTCAGCCTGGGAAATTTCATAGAAAAATATATCCCTACACTAAAAGAATACTGAGGCTGCAAAGTGAAGAATTCAACTGTTCAGAAATGTCAAAATTAAACTAGCATACCTATCCTTAATTCTGATACCTTATTCACTAGCATTATGATACCATGATCACAACTATTTTTTCCATAAGACCCCTGACTCATTCAGAACACAGTTTCAGTGGTGAATGAGTTCTTGTTGGGAGTAAGTTGAATGATGGATAGTGGCACAGACTGCAGAAAGGGAATGTAGTGTGTTCTGGTGAAGGCACTTGGGCAGGACCCAGTAGAACTAGTTTCTAATCCAGGCTTTGACACAGACTTTCTATGCCATGCTAAGGAAATTACTTAAACCAGACTTTGCTGAGGAGAACACTAATTTTATGTTCCTCAATTTCTGAGTATCCAATCTGAAACATCAAGAATCTGATTTTCATTCTCAACTCCGACTGAAGTCAATAGGAACTGCAGGTGCTAAGCATTTCTGTATATCAGGCCATAGTTACTGAGATATCCAAAATCAGCAGATACTTCTGTAGGTGTTGGCTTTAATCTNCTCCGCTCGCCCTGCTGGAGTTACAGAGTCGATGTGAGCGCGTTCGGGGATCGATGTATCGCGTCCAGACGAGACGCGATACATCGATCCCCACTACATCGATTTCTACCCGCCGATCCAGGCGGGTAGTGTGGACCTAGCTTAAGTGTCATTTACTAATTTGTAAAGCCTGCATAATAATACCTCCCTGTCTCAGGTGTTGAGATGGAAAATTCATTAGTGTGTGAAATGCTCACACAGGACAACAAGGAGAACCACAGAAGAGCATAAACATCCTCAGGCATTGCTGCACTTGGAGGTGCGCAATGAGCGTGGCACCATCACTTGCACTAGACCAGGGGTAGGCAACCTATGGCACGCGTGCCGAAGGCGGCACGCGAGCTGATTTACAGTGGCACTCACACTGCCCGGGTCCTGGCCACTGGTCAAGGGGGCTCTGCATTTTAATTTAATTTTAAATGAAGCTTCTTAAACATTTTAAAAACCTTATTTACTTTACATACAACAATAGTTTAGTTATATATTATAGACTTAGAGAAAGAGACCGTCTAAAAACGTTAAAATGTATTAGTGGCACGCGAAACCTTAAATGAGAGTGAATAAATGAAGACTCGGCACACCACTTCTGAAAGGTTGCTGACCCCTGCACTAGACAATGACACCCGATGCCAAAGCACAGTCCAGCCGGGCACTGAATGGGGGCCGGGTTGCTGCCGAAACCAGCAGGGGGTCGTGGCATATGAAGGGAGGTCGGTTTGACGCTGCACCCCGCGACAGCGTTATCGTTATTTACTTGCAGCCTGGGACGGCGCCACGTCCGGGACCCGGACGCTATGCTAGGCGCTGTACACACACGCGGCCCAGTCCAAGGGGCTCGCAGGTCAGACCCTCTCCTAGCCAGCCTGCCAGACCCATGCTCTCCCTTCTCTGGCAGGTAGCCCCAGCACAAGGCGGGCCCCGGGGAACGGGGCTCAGCACCCGACCGGCACAAGCAGCCATTGCGCCAGGATCACCCCAAGCATCGGTCCGTCGCGCGGACAGAAGATTCCCAACAAACAAACAAACCGCCTGCCCGCGCGCTCACCGCGCTGGAGATCCTGCTTGGTCTCGCGGATGTAATCATCCGGGTTCCGGCTCAGCACCTTCACCCTCATCCTGCCGCTGCCGCCGCGCTCTGCTCCTCACGGCTGCACAGACCGGACCCAGCCCGGTACGCTTCCGGGTCAAGTCAGCGCTCATTAGCCACACCAACGACCGGAAGAGCTAACGTAGGGCTCACGTGACACCCTCCCCAATCCCTACGTAAGACCTGGGGCAAAGATCTTCATGTCTCGCCCCCGCCCACGTGTGTGACCCAGCTCCACCCACCAGCGAGGGAGCTTGGCCGGCGCCGCGGGCTCGCCCGCCCACGCCCTGTCTCTCTGTCGCGGCGCTGGTGGTGCGGTGGCCGAGTGCTGATGAGTGCGGCTCCGGGCACGCGGGGGCCGGTGTGCGCGGTGGAGGCCCCGCCGGCCCCGCCCTTGCGGCCCCTGTTCAGACACGTGCGGTACGAGAATCTCGTGGCGGGTCTGAGCGGCGGTGTCGTCTCCACCCTGGTGCTGCATCCGCTGGACCTGGTGAAGATCCGCTTCGCAGGTGAGGCGGTCCCCTGCTCCCCCCATTTCCTTGCAGAGGGGGCACCCTCCCTGGGCGGCCCCCACGCCTGCGGGAGCCACTCCCACTGGGGAAACTGAGGCACAATTTGTCGCGCAGCCTGGCTTCCGATCTGCCTCTTCCCACCTTCGCTTCAGAGCATAGATTTGCCATGTTACTGGAGTGTTTTAGCTAGCTGCGAAGGGGCGTAGTGCGTGCCCGCTCTCCTTCCCCGGCGCCTGCGGGTGTCGGAAACCAGCCACATCTCAAGACAAGGTTGAGGGGACGGGGGAGAGGGCTGCAATTACAACAAAGCCTGGGATTGAGAATCTACTATAAGCACGATCCAGCACAATACTAAGTAACACTAAACTTTAACTCAGGGGTTCTCTGGGGGTCGGGACCCCTGAGGGGGTCACAACATTATTACCTGGGGGGTCCCGAGCTGTCAGCCTCCACCCCAAACCTTGCTTTGCCTCCAGTATTTATAATGGTGTTAAATATATTAAAAAGTGTTTTTAATTTATAAAGGGGGTTGCACTCAGAGGCTTGCTATGTGAAAGGGTTCACCAGTACAAAAGTTTAAGAACCACTGAAATCTTGTTACACTGACCGGATCTAAGCACCTGCCAAAATACACTTAACCTTAATACACCATTATAACAAGTATTCGGTTATCTTGTTTGGATGTGACATCCAATATTAAATTCCATATGCATTACATTAACTTTCCCTTGGTACATAACTGGGCAGTTTTACTATCTTTAGATCCAATAAATTAAATAGTAGAGGCAAAAGAGTATTTAATTTAGCCCCATTGTTATAGGCTGTGGTGCTGGTCAGCAAAGAATGAAGTTGGAATTGCAGATTTTCTGCAGGGAAGGGTGTCATCCTCTTCCAAATGAGCTACTGTTGATGTGGCTGATGAGTTGTTCTTTTGAAGCCTCTATTTTATCACATCAGTTTATATGTAGGTTAAATAACTGCCTCATTTCTTTACATTTATTTTAAATGGATTTGTGGATAATTTAGCCTCCAAAATTAAATGTGAATTTTTGAAAAGTTTTACAAAATATGTTTTCTGTAACATTTAAAGATTCAAGTGGAATTGTACTTTTTTGGTGTGGATTTAAACACTTTTTCTTACAGTTACAGATAGAGCATTGTGCCTAGCATATGGACACTGGAAAATGCAACTGACTAAGTAGAAGCAAAATTGACTAGTTTTCTTTCCATTTGATTCCTGCTGCTTGTGGCCACAGGTGGTGGGTTTAAGCCCCACAACATCACCATTCAACCAGTGGGTTTTGAGCTATATATATAAATGGAGATATACCTATCTCATAGAGCTGGAAGGGACCCTGAAAGGTCATCGAGTCCAGCCCCCTGCCTTCACTAGCAGGACCAATTTTGCCCCACATCCCTAAGTGGCCCCCTCAAGGATTGAACTCACAACCCTGGGTTTAGCAGGCCAATGCTCAAACCACTGAGCTGTCCCCCCATTATTGAGCTGTCCCCCTGAATTATTGGTTGGAACTCTGATGCCAAAATGTGTCCACCCCACCAAGATGGATCCTCACCGAAACAGTGTAGATGGGATGGAGGCAACAGTTTTCATTTACCTGAGCCAGGGTTGAACCCAGAAGAGACTCCAGCCTCTGCCTTCAACCAGGAAGTGGAATTAGGGACTGAGAAATTAGGATAGTGATTTAAAAAATCTAAACTATTAATTAAAGTGAAAGTTTAAAAACAGGTTTAGGGCAGGTGCTCTTATGCCCCAAAGATCTAACTAGGTTTAATTAGGGTGGTTAAGGAGACGTTACAGTGAAATGAAACTGATAACCTGAGATTAAGATTATATGGGTAAACAACAACTTCACCGACCACCCTAATGTATGTTCCAGGCTCTGACTTCCCTATTGTTTTGAGGTCCTGCTGAGCCATTTCTTTTTTTCAAACTTGGTCTTTGTCAGAACATATTATGTACATGAGGCGAGTCAGAGGATGGATGTAATAAACAGAAAATGCTGTCTGTGTTTTAGTTACCAAACTACCATTTCTGATGGGGGGCATAGTTCCTCTGCATAAGCAGGCCAGGAAGCCACTCTGGTTGCAAAACTTTGAGCTGACTTTTAGTAGTGACACAGTCTTGGGAAAGTTTGCTTTAGTTTGAAGTTTAGGTCACTCTGAACCCCACCTTTGGTTCCTACTTTCGAGGTAAATTCCTGGTATCGCAAATACTGTAGCCATCAATTTTACAGTCTTACATTATAGTAAAGCAGTTGCAACTGCTATAGTGGCTATAGTCAAGGCTACACAAACATTTATGTTCCATCTGAAATCTATTAGGCTAAAACTTTCCATACTTCCATCTTTTCTTAAGGTGAATGTCTTTGAAAGTTTGGGCAAAAACAGTTCAGCTGTTGAATAGAATAGGGCCAAGGATACACTTTTCCAATTTAAAAAAAATTCAGTGCAGCCCAGCTAGTGAGGAGCAGCAGAGAAAAAGTTAGAATTTAGCATGGAAATAGTCTTTGATTGTTCTGGTAAAAACTGATTTTGAATTCACCGGATCATGACCTGTTGAAAATCATACTTCAAACATGGATGATACATTTTAAATGGGGGATTTCTTGCTAAAGTCATAATAAAAATTCCAAGGGACCAAAATCTTCTAGGGGGGGAAAAAGTAGTATTTGTAGAGGACCACAGAAATCTCAGATTATAGGTTAGATGTAGCATAAAACTCTTAGGGCCATTAAGAAAAAAAGACAAACTCCATCCTCTGTAAAACTGACAAAATGCTTTAAGTCAAGGATGCTACTCATCTAAGGTACACTGCAGCAGAGTTACCTTCTAAGTGAGAGGCGCTTCCATCCTGTTGACCGTAGGAGGTCTGCAGGACAACTGCATCAATCCATTGTAAAGTTCCCCTAACCCTAACTCACATTCACCTTTAGAATACAGCTACAGTAGAACCTCAGAGTTACAAACACCAGAGTTACGAACTGATCAGTCAACCATACACCTCATTTGGAACCAGAGGTATGCAATCAGGCAGCAGCAGAGACGGGGTGGGAAAAAGTAAATACAGTGCAGTAGTGTATTAAATGTAAACTGCTAAAAATATAAAGGGAAAGTTTAAAAATAGATTTGACAAGGTAAGGAAACTGTTTCTGTGCTTGTTTCATTTAAATTCAGGTGGTTAAAAGCAGCATTTTTCTTCTGCATACTAAGTTGCAAAGCTGTATGAAGTCAATGTTCAGTTGTAAGCTTTTGAAAAAACAACCATAATATTTTGTTCACAATTATGAACATTTCAGAGTTACAAACAAAATTTCCATTCATGAACTCTGAGGTTCTGGTGTAAATAGCTATGCCAGTGGGTTCACTACAACTTCCTTTAATACTGCACATTTCCCTGCTCAGCCTAGAGAAAAAGTTATTTGCTTTGTAGTTTTTATACAGCTTGCTTTCACTCTTTATGGAATGTTGTTTTTTTTCAATGTAATCTCTTTTTTAAATAGTGAGTGACGGGTTGGAATTGAGACCAAAATACAATGGGATTCTACACTGTTTGACCACTGTCTGGAAGCATGAAGGACTACGTGGCCTGTACAAAGGAGTAACTCCAAACATTTGGGGTGCAGGTGCCTCCTGGGGACTCTACTTTTTCTTGTAAGTGGATCTGTAGAATATTAATATTCTATGCAAAGTAATCCTTCAATGTAGATTGCACTTTGATTTTGGGGAGATGGTGAGGTTGCATAAATATAAATGTTTCCCTTTGTCATCACTTGCTACTTTAAGTCTTATTTAGACTGTAAGCAGTTTAGGACAGGGACCTGTAACTTTTGTAAAATATAGTGCATGCCTAGGAGGATAGCGTGGCCTAGTGAATAGAGTACTGGATTGGAACCAGGGTGGATTGATTTAAATCAGTTTTAATTATCCTTTAACCAACTGTATTCATGATTTATTTTAGCAAGCAGGAGACTCTGATTTAATTTAATCATTTTTAATGTTGTCTTGCATTTGTATTTTAGTTATTTTCCTAAAGAAAGGTTCATTCTCATTGGTTGGTATAACCATTGAAAAATGTTGATTTACAACTAGATAAAGCCTTGACATGAAATGTGGTAGTTTTTGCTAACCAGGAGAATGCACTATGTCTATACACTTACTTAAGCAATTATTTAGTGTAAAAGACATTGAGTCTTGGGTTTCTTACATTTTTATTAGAAAATTGTGAATGATGCATTTTATTTATTAGATTATTAATTTTTATTTGCATCTTTTCTAAGTATTTGAATGGAAATTGAAATTCAAGTAAAAGTACACAAAAATAGCATTTTTAAATAGTTTTTATTAGTTAAATAAAACTACCTTAAATGTACTGGATACATAAGAAAAAGATTATAAAAACATGTTTTGTATTTAAAACTTATTGCTTTATTAAGGAAATACTGTCTGTAGTTAGTGAATTGACACAATTATTTCTGGTCACCATGTCCTTCAAGTTTTTAGAACTAGTAGATCTCATCCTCACACCCCATTTTTATTCATGGATTGGAAGAGGGGAAACAAGTTTTCCTGGTTTTTTTTGTGGTTTGTTTTTTTTCCAACTTCCAATCAGATTCTTAACTTTGACTGAACTAGTCGTTGAACTATTTGAATAAACTAAAATGAAAAATATAGTCTCTGCACCTGCAGAAGAGGGTACTGCTGTCAATAGCTGGTTTATCACTTCAGCAAACTCTGGTTCCAAGTGCTTAGACAGTGACTTTGACCAGATCATTGGTTCGACTTTCGTTAAAACTTTGTCAGCAAACATTGAAAACATAGCAGTGTAGGTCTAGAAGGGTCCTCAAGGTCATGTAATCCATCCCTCCACACTGAGGCAGGAGCAAGTACTATATACCTAGACTATCCCTAATAGTTGTTTGTCTAACCTTTCTTAAAATTTTTCCATGACAGGGATTCCATAAATTCCCTTAGTAACCTATTCTAATATTTAATTTCCTTATAGTTAGAAAGTTTTTCTTAATTCTTAACATCTAACCTAAATCTCCCTTGCTATAGTTTAAGCTGATTACTACTTGTCCTACTGTCAGTGGATCTGGAGAACAATTGATCACTGTCCTCTTTATAATGACGCTTAAAATTATTTGAAGACTGTTACTGTATCATGTGCCCTCCCCTCTTCCCCTCCTATCTCAGGACTGAACGTATTCAGTTTTTTAAAACCTTTCTCATAGGTCAGGTTTTCTAAACCTTTTATCATTTTGTTGCTCTCCACTCTCCAATTTGTCCATGTTTTCTTAATGCCTGGTGCACACAACTGGACACAATACTCCAGCTGAGGCCTCACCAGTGCTGAGTAGAGCAGAACAATTACCTCCTATGTAGTATATACCACATTCCTATTAATACACCCTAGAATAATATTAACCTTTTTCACAACTGCATCACATTGCTGGCTCATATTCAATTTGTGATCCACTATGCCCCAGAGTGCCTTTTCAGCAGTACTACTGCCTAGCCAGTTATTTCCATTTGATTTTTCCTTCAAAGTGTAGTAGTTTGCACTTGCCTTTACTGACTTTCATCTTGTTGATGTCATAAAAATTCTCCAGTTTGTCAAGGTCATTTTTAATTTTAATCCTGTCCTCCATAGTTCTTGCTACCCTTCTCAGCTTGGTGTTATCTGCAGATTTTATAAGCATTCTCTCTGTTCCATTATCTAAGTCATCATCAATGAAAATGTTGAGGAGTTCCAGACCTAAGACAGACTGCTGCAGGGCCCCACTAGATACATTCTCCTGGTTTGACAGTGAGCCATTGATAACTACTTTTTGAGTACAGTCTTTCAACCCGTTGTGCACTCACCTTATATTAATTTCATCTAGACTATATTTCCCTATATATATTTCCCATTATAAGAATGTCATGTGGGAGACTGTGTCAGAAGCCTTATTAAAATGAAGGTATATCACATCTATAGCTGTCCCCAACCACTAGGCCAATAACTCAAAGAAGGAAATTTGGTTGGTTTGGCATTATTTGTTCCTGACAAATCTATGTTGGCTATAGCGTATTACCCTATTATCCTCTAGGTGCTTACAAATTGATAGTTTAATAATTTTGTTCCAGCATCTTTCTAGGTATCAAAGTTAGGGTGACTGGTCATTGGGTCCTCTTTGTTTCCTTTTTAAAGATAGGTACTATGTTTGCACTTTTCTAGTCCATTGGGATCTCACCTGTCTCCAATAAGTCCTTGAAGATATTCACTAATGGTTCTGAGGTTGCTTCAGCTAGTTCCTTAAATACTCTAGGATGAATTTCATCAGGCCCTGCTAACCAGAACAGATTAAACTTGTTATTTTCCTATTCTGGCTTGTGTGCCTTCCCCTGTTGTAAATGTTATGTTAAGTGTCTGGTCACAATTAACCTTTTTATTGAAGACTGGAGCAAAATAAGCATTAAAGAGTTCAGCCTTCTCAGTGTCATCCGTTATTAGCTCTCCTTCTTTTTCTTGCTCCTAATGTATTTATGGAACGTCTTCTTATTGCCTTTTATGTCCCTTGCTAGGTATAATTCATATTGTGCCTTAGCCTTTCTGATTTTGTCCTTACATGCTTGCACTATTCTTTTGTACTCATCCTTTGCAATTTTTTCATGTTTCTACTTTGTCAGATTTCCTTTTGATTTTCAGGTCATTAAAGAGCTCCAGATGGAGCCATATTGGCCTCTTAATATTATTTTTAGCTTTCCTTGTCATCAGGATAGTTTGTTGTGCCTTTAATATTGTCTCTTTGAGAAATTGACAGGTCTCCTGAACTCCTTTAACATGTACTACTTACTTTTTAATGTATATTTATTTAATTTTTGTGGTTATAATTTCAAATTTATTTATTTTTAAATCCAATTTTTAATCTAAATCAGATTTTTCATTTTTTTTAATTATTGATTTTTATTCACTCTGACTGGGATTCAGGAGATCTGGATTCTATTCATGGCTCTGCCACTGGCCTGCTGGGTGATCTTGAGGAAATTATTGCCTCAATGTGCCTCAGTTTCCCCATCTGTAAAATGGGGAGAGTAATGATATTGACCTCCCTTGTAAAAGGCTTTAAGATCTGATGGAAAGTACTGTATAAGAACTAGGTTTTATTATTATGATACTGCAGAAATATTAAATAACTTCACTTGTAGCTTGTCTTACTTCAGTGGAAAATGGTGAACAGCAGGTTCCCCAAGGATCTCTACTGGTACCTGTGCTGTTCAACGCATTCATTAATGATCTGAAAAAGGGAGTGAACCGTGAAGTGGCAAAGTTTGCTGATGATACAAAATTATTCAAGATAGTTCAGTCCAAAGCAGACTTTGAGGGGTTACAGAGGAATCTCTCAAAACTGGGTAACAAAATAGCAAATTAAGTGAGATCTTGGCATAACCATGGGTAGTTCTCTGAAAACTTCCACTCCATGCGCAGCAGCAATCTAAAAGTCTCTCAGTATGTTAGGAACTATTAGGAAGGGGATAGAAAATAAGGCAGAAGATATAATACCACTTTATAAATCCATGATGTTCCTACACCTGGGATACTGTGTCCAATTCTGTTTGCCCCCTCTCAAAAAGGATATAGTGGAACTGGAAAAGGTTCAGAGAAAAACAACTAAGATAATCCAGGGTGTGGAATGGCTTCCATATGAGGAGAGACTAAACAGATTGGGGCTGTTCAGCTTGGAAAGGAGACTTCTAAAGAGGGATATGAGAGAGGTCTATAAAATCATGAATGGTGTGGAGAAGGTGAATAGAAAAGTGAAACCCTTTCACACTATCCAAAATCAAGGGGTCACCCTATGAAGTTGATAAACAACAGGTTTAATACAAACGAGGAAGTTCTTTTCACACAACATGCAATTAATCTGTGGACTTTATTGCCATGGGATGTTGTGATGGCCAAAAGTTTTTGTGATGGGTTCAAAAAAGAACTGGATTGGTTCATGGAGAATAGGTCCATCAATGACTATTAACCAAGATGGTCAGGGATGAAACCCCATGCTCAGGTGACCCTTAACCTGTGACCATCAGAAACTGAGAGTGGAGAACAGGATGGAGTGGATCACTCTGTAATTGCCCTATTCTGTACTTTCCCCCTGAAGCTCTGGTACAGGCCACCATTGGAGACAGGATACTAGGAAAGATGGACCATGGTCTGACCCAATATGGCAGTTCTTATTGTCAAGTATCATGAATATTTTTTTTCTAGAACCTGAAATAATTTATGCTAAATAGAAAATAAGAACCTAAACTTGGACAGATATTAGGAATTAAATAGGCACTTTAAATTATTTAGTCTGCTGAAGCTGAAAGCATTTAAGACATCCATAAAGAAATCATAGGATCATAGTATATCAGGGTTGGAAGGGACCTCAGGAGGTCATCTAGTCCAACCCCCTGCTCAAAGCAGGACCTAATCCCAACTAAATCATCCCAGCCAGGGCTTTGTCAAGCCTGACCTTAAAAACCTCTAAGGAAGGAGATTCCACCACCTCCCTAGGTAACCCATTCCAGTGCTTCACCACCCTCCTAGTGAAAAAGTTTTTCCTAATATCCAATCTAAACCTCCCCCACTGCAACTTGAGACCATTACTCCTTGTTCTGTCATCTGGTACCACTGAGAACAGTCTAGATCCATCCTCTTTGGAACCCCCTTTCAGGTAGTTGAAAGCAGCTATCAAATCCCCCCTCATTCTTCTCTTCTGCAGACTAAACAATCCCAGTTCCCTCAGCCTCTCCTCATAACTCATGTGCTCCAGCCCCCTAATCATTTTTGTTGCCCTCCGCTGGACTCTTTCCAATTTTTCCACATCCTTCTTGTAGTGTGGGGCCCAAAACTGGACACAGTACTCCAGGTGAGGCCTCACCAATGTCGAATAGAGGGGAACGATCACGTCCCTCGATCTGCTGGCAATGCCCCTACTTATACAGCCCAAAATGCCGTTAGCCTTCTTGGCAACAAGGGCACACTGTCGACTCATATCCAGCTTCTCGTCCACCGTAACCCCTAGGTCCTTTTCTGCAGAACTGCTGCCTAGCCACTCGGTCCCTAGTCTGTAACAGTGAATGGGATTCTTCCGACCTAAGTGCAGGACTCTGCACTTGTCCTTGTTGAACCTCATCAGGTTTCTTTTGGCCCAATCCTCTAATTTGTCTAGGTCCCTCTGTATCCTATCCCTACCCTCCAGCGTATCTACCACTCCTCAATGTGTGCAACTGGATAAATTCATGGAGGTTAAGTCCGTTAATGGATATTAGCCAGGATGGGTAAGGAAGGGTGTCCCTAGCGTCTGTTTGTCAGAGGGTGGAGATGGATGGCAGGAGAGAGATCACTTGATCATTGCCTGTTGGGTTCAGTCCCTCTGGGGCACCTGGCATTGGCTACTGTCGGTAGACAGGATACTGGGCTAGATGGACCTTTGGTCTGACCCAGTACGGCCATTCTTATGTTATGTTCTTAAGTCAGCTTCTCAGAATTTTTTGTGAGCTGATTTTTTTTGCTCTTTGGGGCCTTTTCTTCAATGTAAAGTGTCCTAAATTTGTTCATTAACTATAAAATGGCAAACTGATTTCCTGTTGATTCAAACAAAGTAGAGGACAGTTATTTGTGCAAAACTGTTCTACTGATTATCTAGAGCTTATTCTCTTCTGACTTCCACTTGTTCACCTCCCAGTGAAAATTCACTCAAAATCCAGAATGCAGACCAGAGGGCATGAGGTCAGTCCAGCAGATAAAGATTGACGTAATGTAGTGCTAGAAAATAAATACCTACCGCCTAGGTTTTATGAAGAGGCAGTGTTTTGTCTTATAAGCATCTCACACAAACTAATTTTTCAGTTCAGATAAAAGTTACAGGGTGCAGTCCCATTGTTGTCATCTAGGAATATTCTGGCACTTTAAAGGGTACTGTTGTAAAAGATATTTAAATAGCCTAAAGCTATAATTCAGCAACTTGTATTGCATCTGACTGAGACAGGTTAAGCTCTGACTCTGTCTGCTCTCTAAGGGCAATGGTGCATAAAGTAATATATAATCTTTAAAAACCTTTTCCTAAATGATCTGTATTTCTTCTATCTAAATATGTTTTACCTCTTCCAGCTATAATGCCATCAAAGCCTACAAGGAGGAAAGAAAGCTGGAAAGTCTTGGTGCAACTGAGCACCTAGTGTCAGCTGCTGAGGCCGGTGAGGAAAATGCTAACGAGATTAATGTTTACCTTCAGCCTGTCCATATGCTGTTTTTCCCTTTGTCTGTCAATGTTGCTTTTTCTTCCAGATGGCAAGTGCAAGTGTTTCAGTCCAGCTGCATTCACTTACAAAGTAATAAATAATTTAATGTTTGGTTAGACAGCTGTGTGTGTTTTACATTTTTATTCACAAATAGCAACCACTAAAATGTTTTATGGCTGCATAGCCCTCTTTTCTTAATATTTTATACAAATTCTAGTGGATAACCTATATGCAGCTGTGCAATAAAAGGCCAACATTTATTAAGCACATCCTTGTAATATAATGTATTAATGTTAATTTTGAGTACTTAGAAGACACACAAAAGCAGATATAGGACCCAATCAAGCACCCATTGAAGTCAGTGCAATAACTTGATTGGCTTTAATGAGAATTGGATTGGACCTGTAGTGTTAATCAGATCTAGAATTCAGATACATTTAATACTTAAAGAATTAAATGGATCTGAATTCCAGAAGTATTAAATGAATCTGAATTCCAGATCTTATCGACACTACAGGTCCAATCCAATGCTCAAAATATCTTACCTACAAAATACAAATATCTGATCTCTGCAATTTTTAATTTAAATAATTTCTAATGTTCTTGTGTTCTTATATACATTTCTCTGATATAGATGGTAATCTTGGAGCTTTGGAGGAGTTCTTGTTGCAATACTACACATTAAATTGTATCATTAGTTTGTCATTACTTTACAGTCCTATGATTTAAAGTTATCTGTAAAGCTACATCAGGTCAATCATTCTGACAGAGTTAGGTGGTTCGTTACATGGACACTTTTTATTTCTGTGCATCCTTGTTTAAGTTTGAAATTTTGTATACCACAAGGCTAAATTGAGATTATTAAAGCACATATAAAATAAAACTAGCTTCTTATGTCCAGATTCCACCATTTGGACCATGGTGGAGTAAAGGAGGAGATTACATTGGGGCCAGTGGATAAGGATACACAGGGAGCCCTGTGGTCTGCAGCATGCACTTCTGCACAGACTCCCCAAATTATACCAGTTTCCTCTCCCACCCTCTGTTCAGCAGAACTGTTGCAGTAGGATTTGGCTCTCAAAGTTAAGAGGAAAAGAGTGGAATGCCTACATTTTTCTTGTTTAGTATTCTTGTAGGATGGGTATGTGTGTGTTAGTTGTACTGAATTGAACAAAATGGTACAAACTTTCAGAGTGGCATTTGTAATATTAGCTTAACTTCCATCTGTTCTTAGGAGTCATGACCCTCTGTATCACAAACCCAATATGGGTAACGAAGACGCGGCTTGTGTTACAATATGATGCTGGCATTGATTCATCAAAGCGCCAGTACAAAGGAATGTTTGATGCTCTTATAAAGATATACAAGCTGGAGGGTATACGTGGCTTATACAAGGTAATATAATTTGACATAGTGGATAAGAATTCTGGAATTTATCATGGGTGTAATAGCACTGTGGCTCTTGTGGAATTGGAAAGTTGTTACATGTTAATATAAAAGCTACCTTTCATCGTCTCATAAGCCTATTTCTACCACACCAGAGGATTGCAGCAAAAAAGGCTTATAATGGTAAGTAAAGGTTGCAGAAGGATAGGCAGTAGTGAAACTGGAAGAGGGGAGACTGAGGTACATGTACAAAAGCATTGTGGGCTGAAACTCAGATGAGAGGAATACTCTGGCTAAAATAGAAAAGTTGAATCAAGAACTGCTTTTGTTTAATAATCATGAATTTTTCCTGTGTAGTATTCTCTTCTAGTCGTTGGAGGAGAGAGGTGGCGGCAACAGGGCATAATTTCTAGGGCAGATTAATGCTGATATTGATCAAACTGTTCCTTCATCCAATCCCATCTCTCTCTGCCTGTCTTTCTGACATCTCATGAATGTCCAACCATCGTCTTAAATGCAGTATGACTGAAACAGAGTTATTAATCTTCCCTCCATTACTATGGACAATACTGCAGTCACCTCCCACATCCCATTCCCAGGCATTTAGGCCTGTAATATGTCATCTTCAGCTCTGGATCCACACATTTTGTAGAATTTTAAATTTGGCTACAACAACTAGCTACACAACTGCAAATGTGGCTCTTTTATTCTTTCCATGTGAGAATTTATTTAGGGAAACAAAATAACAGCTTGCTTTGAACTTCATTCTGCCTCCCTTCCTTCAGGCCATAACATTAGGACTGTCATCAATACCTTGGAGACCTGAAGAACTCTGGTTCTTCTAATCCAACTAATGTGGAGGAACAGGCTTGCTGGCTCTTAGCAACTATGGGTAGGTTACTGAATGTTCATCTCCCTTATTTGCTGAGAGAAACCTGATCCCAGTACTCTGAGTTTGTTATAGCAGGTACCAATGAATGCCAAGTTCTGATAACTCTGAAACAAAATATTTCACTTACTCCTTAACCTGAAGTTGCTGGGATTCTTTGGTATGCCTGGATATATGTTCTGTTCCATGTAGATCAGTTCTAATTTCTTGCATCTGTTAGGACTTCTTAAATTCTGTTCCATTGGGGTGCTTTTCAGATTTTCCATGTGTTTAGTATGTGTTTTGGCCCTGGATGCTTCTCTCTAGTGCTAACCTTACCTGCAAGAGTAGGGATCCAAGCTAGGTTCTTCCTTTGAAAGAGCCTATAATAGCTGTTATCTAAAGAAGGTTACCCACATAACTATCCACATCAAGCAATTTTTGCTTGAGATTAGGGCTGTCTCAGCCTGTTATATTCTAGTATAGAATACTTCAGGCATTTTTATTTATTTTAAGAAATTAAACCACAGAATGACTTTCCCTGCTGCTTCCCCCTCTGTGTGCCATGTTTGAAGCTTTGTTGAATGGTGGATGAGTAACTTGGAATCTAGCCTGCCAGCCAAACCACAGTAAAGAGTTCTCCCGTCTGGACTCTAGTTATCCCAAAAGCAAAATGCATCTCTTTCACAGCCCACTGACGCAGGGTTGCCCTCCCTGAACTGAACAGTTTCTTTTGCACTCCCTGAAAGAGCTTTCTCTTTAGCCTGTTGTGCAGAAGACCTTGCATCCACAATTTTCAGCCCTGCCTGGGATTGGTAGTTTATTTGTCCTGTTGATACAGGGTTCCTCAATAACTTGCCTTCCCTGAACTAAGCAGTTTTTTTCTTGATCCTCCCCAGGCCCAATCAGTAGTCATTCTGTTGATGCGGGGTAAAGGAGGCTTCATTCAACCCAGCTTGCTGTCCCAAAATAAACACAAGTGCCCAGTGCCAGGTCTCAAGCCTGCACCCTTGTTGTATTGCCTCAGGCCTTTTCCTTCAGATACTTGACTCTAGAGTTCTGTTCCGTTCCGTTCACCTGCCTGTTTCTCTAGTCCATCCACTAGGTTGTTTCTTTGGTGAAGAGACCAGAGAGAGAGGCTCTGCCAAACTGAGGCAAGAACAGCTCTCTGTTTATAGCCTAGCCATCACATAATATGCCCTGCCCATCCTTACCTCCTGGAGACTTCATCTGCCACAATTCCCTTGTTTGAAAGGGTTGAGGCCCAGTAAACAGTAGGCTGGTCTTGCCAGGTCTTAAATGAGCCAGCACAGTAATCCCAGGCCTAAGCATGCCAAATCATGATTTAGGCCCAAAAAATATCATGATTGGCTTAAAAATGATGAGATTTAAAATATACTAATTTTTTGGTTCTCTTTATTTGACTTTGAGACTTCAAGGTTTATGTTCTCTAGCTTTTCTCCATAACCATTAGGGCTAAAAACTTAAATTGAAAAATAAAAACAGATTCCCATATAACCACAAGACCCCAGGCGCTGTGGTTTTAAGAAAAACACCAAATATTGTGAAACTCACGATAAAATCACTTGAGTTAGCATGTCAGCTGTATAGGCCATTTTGTTTTTTTCCTTAGATTAAAGCTGCTGATTAACAATAAATCCTTTTTCAAGAGGATATGTAAACATGTCTTGAAAGGGACTATAGCAGAGGTTTTTTCAAGTCTCATGCCTTGGCTACTGCAGTCTCCTCCTGCGGCCTTGGTGCCTCCAAACCTGCATCTTTCAAGTTCATCCCCGTTCAGTGGTGAAGTGACAGCAGCAATTAGAAATAAAAAAGCAAAATGTAACAAATGGAAAAGGAGGGAATAGATCGCTTCCCATATCAATTTTCTGCACTTCATAATTTGTAACTCATTGATTCCAAAGAATACAAGGGGAAAATCCATGGTTGATAGGGCTAAGGACAATAAGAAGACATTTTTAAATTATATTAGGAACAAAATCCTAGCAATGGTATAGACCCTTGAAATGGTATAATTGTTAATGATGATGGAGAAAAGGAAGAAGTGTAAAATAAATATTTCTGTTCTGTATTTGGAAAGAAGCAGGATGATCTGATATCACATGACAATGATAATACTTCCCAGTCCATTAGTAACGGAGAAGGATGTTAAACAACATCTGCTAGTGATAAATATGTTTGAATGCAAGTTATCCAGGCCTGTTGATGTAAGAGTCCTAAGAGAGTTGGCTAAGGAAATCTGGCCCACTGGTGTTCTTTTTTTCAGTAAACCTTGAATATCAGGGAAATTCCAGAGGACTGGAAGAGTGCTAATGTGCCAATATTCAAAAAAGGGCAAATAGGATAACCTGGGTAATGATAGACTGGTTAGCCTGACATCAATATCTGGCAGAATAATGGAAAAGCTGATACTGGATTCAGCTGATAAAGTAGTAAAAGATGGGAATATAATTAATGGGGTGTGCTTGACCTCTTGAGGTCCAGGATCATTCTGCCATTGTGGGTCTCCGTGTTGAACTCATGACTCCCCGCACTGGAGATCTGAATTATTCAAACTGCTACTCCATCGGCGTGCCTCCTGGGGAAATAATGGGTAATCCACCCTAACTGGATACCATACTCCATTCATAAATAAATACATAATTTTCAAATGACCAAACAGCTCCAATAAGCTTTATATAAACAATAGAAATTATAAACACAAAAAATGTAAAGAACAAGATATACTAAATAAATATATATAAACATAGATAGATTTTTAAAATATATATGCAGCCATCTGTAGAGGATGCCATAAACCTGTTTTTAGTTCTCTTTTGGTCACTTAAAACAACCACCCACAAAGTCTCCCTGACTCTAGTTGTTATGTCAGCCCTCTAACACAGGGGTTCTCAAACTGGGGGTCAGGACCCCTCGGGGTCACAAGGTTATTACATGGAGGGTCACGAGCTGTCAGCCTCCACCCCAAACCCCACTTTGCCTCCAGCATTTATAATGGTGTTAAATATATTAAAAAGTGTTTTTAATTTATAAGGGCGGGGGTCGCACTCAGAGTCTTGCTATGTGAAAGGGATCACCAGTACAAAAGTTTGAGAACCACTGCTCTAACATGTCAGTCCCATGTCCAGATACCTGTCAGTGGTTCACTTGTAGACATTGCAGGCACTGTGGCCTGGTGTCTTGTCTGAGGGGTCCAATGATCCACAGAGCAATCTGAATCTCGGAAATAGCTTTTCAGCTCCAAGGGATGATCTGAATCCTTCTCTCCTGGGGTAACAATCTTTTAGATACGAGCTTTCTGCTTTTCCTCCTGGCTGAGGTAACTGTTAGTGATCGGGCTGTTGGCTGTGGCAGCCAGCTGAACTGTCCGTCATGGCAGGCCCTGTGGGAGCCCAGTTTGATGGAGTTTCCCAACTGAGGATTGGGAAAATTGAAAAAAAGTCAATCTGTGAGGGGAGCTGGATGCTCCCTTCCTGTCTGGTGCTCTTTGCCACCATCTCTCTCGACCCTTTCCTCTGTCACCTCAAAGGAGGGGCTACCTCCTCCTTGTATCTTTCTCAGCTATTTGCAGTGGTTTTAGCCGTGCTGGTCCCAGGATATTAGAGACACAAGGTGGGTGAGGTAATATTTTTAATTTAATTTTATTTAGAAGAACTCTGTATAGCTGGAAAGCTTGTCTCTCCCCCCTACACAGGTTGGTGCAATAAAAGATATTGCCTCACCCACCTTGTCTATCTAAACTGTCACCCCAGAGGGATACAGAACCATTTTCTCTCTCCCGGATCCCTGGGGTAGAGAACCAATCAAAGGTCCTCTCTGTCAGGACATCTGGGGCTTCTGGTTTAGTTCCCTCCCTCCAGCCTCCTCTCTGCTTAAGAGAGGGTTGCCTGACAACAGGGCAGCAACACTTCTGGGAAGCAATCTTCAGCTCTGGCTGGACCAGATAAGTTTCATCCCCTTATGGCAAGGAGGCAGGGGGAGTGGGGGGTTACTGCTGTAAACTCTTTGTGGCAGGGGCTGACATTTAGATAGATGTGTTTGTACGGTGTGTAGCACAACAGGGCCAAACCTGGTTGTAGCCTTTAGGTTTTACAACAATATAAATGTCTGAGTTGTGTGTATTGGGAGGGGAGCGCAGAGCGTATGTTGGAATAAGAAGATGCAAGCAGGTTGTCTAGCTTTCAAGGGTTACAGATTAACCTGTTTTTTTAAATAAAAATGTTTTAGGGATTTGTGCCTGGTCTGTTTGGAACTTCACATGGAGCACTTCAGTTCATGGCATATGAAGATCTGAAATTGAGATACAATAAACATAGAAACACACTGGATACAAAATTGGTAAGTTGCCTTAAATGGAAACATTTATTTTTTATAGTATGTGAGTATTTGGAAACCAGAACTGTCTAGAAATGTCTAGAACACAGATCAGATGAGATTGTACTGTTATGCAATTGCCACAAACTACCAATTTTATTAGCTATTAATGTTGTATTAACTTTTGGCAGATCACACAGGAAAAATAAGGAAAATACTCATTGTTTTTTCATTTTCAACTTTTAGTACAAATTACCTCATCACCAGCCAATTAGCACTGTTTTTACATATTGAGGAAATCATTTGAGAACTTGGGAAATCTTGTTCGTTTTGTTTCGTTTTTAAATTAACATTTGGGAGAATGTTTGTAGTTCCACAAATATAAACAAATAAAAAAGTAACTATACCAAAAAAAGTAATTTATAATGTACTTTTTAGGATATTACTTAAGTATGCTATTGAACTTGTGGTATAAATGAGAACATCAGTATAATCAGTTTTTACACCAAAATAAGTACCTCTAATGCTAGTATTAATGTGTAATAAACATCAGCACTTGTTGGAACTTGTATACCCTTCCTATAGAAAAAAAAAATCTAGAGTACTGCTCTGTTCGTGCTTTAAAAAGCAGTTTGATAGTTCCCAACATTTTATTTAGTTATCTGTAATTTGACTTAAACTAACATTGGTAACTTTCTTATAATTTTAGACTGCTTTAGAATACATTACCATGGCAGCACTATCCAAAATATTTGCTGTGTCAGCAACATACCCATATCAAGTAGTGCGAGCTCGTCTTCAGGATCAACACAATAGATACTCTGGAATGGTTGATGTTGTTCGCAGGACGTGGAGGTAGGCATAGAGAAGTAAAAATGCAATTCTGAAAATGACATCACCTTAATCAACAGATCTGCTCCCAGTGTGTAGTCAGTGTGGTGGCTGGTGACTTCAGTGACACATTTTTATTACTGTTTTTTTCTGTTGGCTGTGTTGGTTCTGCAGGGCCAAGTGTGAATTGAATTCTGTTCCTTCTAGTGCATCACCTGCTCAACAGTTATTTACTTAGAGCTTGTCTTCACGTACAGCACTACATCAGCACAGCTGCACTGGTGTGCCATTGCAGCACTTTAGTGAAGACGCTAACACGCTATTGGGAGAGCTTCTCCCCTCAGTGTAGTTAATCCACCTCCCCGAGAGGCGGTACCTATGTCGATGGGAGAAGGTCTCCCATTGACATAGCGGTTTCTACACAGAGGGTTAGATCAGTATAACTACGTTGCTCAGGGGTGTGGCTTTTTCGAACCCCTGAGTGACGTAGTTATACTGCTATAGATCTGTAGTGTAGACCTGAACTTACTTAAATCTGTACAAACTCTTTGTAGTCAGTGGGGTTGCACAGGTGCAAGGGCTAGAATTTGAAGACACGGGATTTGAGACACAGGTGCAAGGGCTAGAATTTGAAGACACGTAAGACTGTATATTGGGGGCGGGGAGAGACATCGTGGGCTTCCACGTGTGTTTGTCTCAGTGATTTTTTTTCATTCAAATGTGCTTAAAAATGCCCTTTTCTCCCCCTCCCTCCCTCCCAAAGGAAAGAAGGAGTTCATGGATTTTACAAAGGAATCATCCCCAATGTGATCAGAGTGACTCCTGCCTGCTGTATCACCTTTGTAGTGTATGAAAATGTATCTAATTTTTTGCTTAATTTTAGAAAAGAGAATAATTAAATTAAAGCTAGGAGTTTGCATCCAGAGGAGTTTACTGTCCTTTATTTTTTGAAACTTGTAATCCGAGAGAAATATTGTACAACTGTCTAATTTGAGATTGTGAACTGCTCCAGTAATCAATGCAAGAATTTGGGGATCAGAAAACCCAAACTGCCTTCTCTTCTATTGGTGCTCTCCTGACCCCTCTTTTCCCCTCTTCTGTGTGAAACAGCAGCCTCTGCCTGAAACAGCTGTTCCCATCCCAACCTTAAAACAGCACAGTGACTGGATAAAGGCAGACTTGCAACAGCTATGTCCTTCGATGAACTGATCTCTCTAAATCATCTTTTCCTATACAAGAGCAAGAAGCTGATGATGTCCAGGGTTAATTGAGTGGGGTTGTGAGGACATCAAAAGTTGTGATAGGTTCCATATCTATCAAACACAGGGCCTCTCTTTGGCAGTCTCCCCACAGAACTGTGTACACATTTGTCCTCATGGTGGTCTGGAGTTTTCTAAATCCCATCCATGTGTAATTTGTCAGGTTTCAGAATTACAAATGCCCTGATTGCAGTGTGTGCACAGTGCAATCCCTGACTCACTGGAGGAGACTGCGGGGGCAGGGACAGCACAAACATTTAGAGTACCTTTAAGGTACAGAGTGGCTGGAGACAGTGAGGAGAAGGGCTGTTCACCCAGCCCATTATATTAAAATCTGATAAACCTCCAGTTTTAGTATAATGTCCAAGGCATCTTGCAAAATTTTTGCAGCATCAGACCTAAATCAGCAGTTAATGTGTCACTGGCCACTTCTCCAGTTTTTCCTCTTAGAGGGAAAAACAAATTCCCTGTCTTAGTTACAGAGATTACATGTAAACTCCAGGTTGAGTTTACATTGAAGTAAAAGGACATGTTCAGACACATAGACATGTTTAACAAATAGCTTGGTGCTTTTGCACTAGTTTTTGTAAATAACAGCAGTTTTCAAAGTCTTATTTTAAAGATGGCTATTTCAAAATGTTGGTCTTATTTATTCAGAGTTTCGGATTGGTAGCCGTGTTAGTCTGTATCAGCAAAAAGAATGAGGAATACTTGTGGCACCTTAGACTAACAAATTTATTTGGGCATAAGCTTTTGTGGGTAAAAACCCACTTCATCAGATGCATGGAGTGGGAAATACAGTGTATGTGTGTATAGATAGATAGATAGATAGATAGATAGATAGATATATATACACACACACAGAGGACATGAAAAGATGGGAGTTGCCATACCAACTCTTAACGAGACAAATCAATTAAGGTGGGCTATTATCAGCAGGAGAAAAAAAACTTTTGTAGTGATAATCAGGATGGCCCATTTCAAACAGTTGACAAGAAGGTGTGAGTAACAGTAGGGGAGAAAAATTAGTATGGGGAAATAGTTTTTAGTTTGTGTAATGACCCATCCACTCCCAGTCTTTATTCAAGCCTAATTTAATGGTGTCCAGTTTGCAAATTAATTCCAGTTCTGCAGTTTCTTGTTGGAGTCTGTTTTTTGAAGTTTTTTTGTTGAAGAATTGCGACTTTTAGGTCTGTAATTGAGTGTCCAGGGAGGCTGAAGTGTTCTCCAACTGGTTTTTGAATGTTATAATTCTTGACGTCTGATTTGTGTCCATTTATTCTTTTGCGTAGAGACTGTCCGGTTTGGCCAATGTACATGGCAGAGGGGCATTGCTGGCACATGATGGCATATATCACATTGGTAGATGTGCAGGTGAACAAGCCCCTGATGGTGTGGCTGATGTGATTAGGTCCTATGATGGTGTCCCTTGAATAGATATGTGGACAGAGTTGGCAATGGGCTTTGTTGCAAGGATAGGTTCCTAGGTTAGTGTTTTTGTTCTGTGGTGTGTGCAACCCCCATCTTTTCATGTTCTGTGTGTGTATGTATGTATATGTATGTGTATATAATCTTCCTACTGTATTTTCCACTCCATGCATCTGATGAAGTGAGTTTTTGCCCACAAAACTTATGCCTAAATACATTTGTTAGTCTCTAAGGTGTCACAAGTACTCCTTGTTCTTTTTATTCAGAGTATTACTTGACACCACAGCAGAAATGCATGAGTCCATATGTAGTCTTCCACCATAAGCACTGTGCATGGGAGAAGCTGCCTTTTTTTAAAAAAAAAAAATGCCATCTTGCCTCTTAATTTAAGAGTGTGATTGTCATAACTTGCGTCAGCACTTTTCCCAATAAACAAAGATTACAGGACATTTTGTAGAAGAACATTTGAAACAGCAGTGGCATCCCAGGGGTCAGGATCCAGGATTCACGTTTTTCAGAGTTAGCAGACTTTAGTTATTCTTAATTCTGCATCAGGAAAATGTGTTCTTTGCAAATATCCATGTTTGTAACAGCATTCAATTGTTTTGTATAAAGTATCGAATGAGAGGCAGGAGTTAATAAATGTAAACACAAGAATTATTCAGCCTGTAAGTTAAATAACTTGGAGCCCGGCAACTGGTTTACCTTCTTTATTGCTTAGGAAATTGATTATTCCAAAAGCTCATCCTTTCATAGCAAGCTAACCTAACCTATGGCAAGTTCTTTATACATAAGAAGTCATTTGGAGTGAGCCTGGAGTGAGTAGTTTTATGATCCTGGAATTTAGGACATTGCAAAAGTTAAAATGTTGAGCATTCTTAATTCAACCATCTGAAGAGTAGCTTGATATTGAGAGGAATGTTTGTTTCAATTGACTAATCTTACTGCCTTCTTGGGTAATCTTTCCTGCATGTTTTAAGTCTTTACTAACTAAGCTTCTTGGGGCAGGGACTATCTTTGTTCTATGTTTTTACAGCACCTAGCATTGTGTGGTCCAGGTCTGTGACTAGAGCTCCCAGGTGCTACAGTAATACAAATAATAAATAATCCATTCCTACTCCCACTCACACAGACCTGAGAACATAAATGTCTAAATTATGAAATCGCTGGCATTCAGCAGAGATGGGATACTGTTAGGGTTCCATTAGCTGGCCTTCTTTATTATATAGGCATTTTTTATATTTACATTTCATTTGTACTTGAATGATAACTGAACTTACTCAAAGGCCATCATGTGAATTACGAAGCTTAACATCTCTGTATAATGCAGTTGTTAACTTCATGTGCCTTGAGGTTTTTATTTAAAAAAAAAATCAACTACATGGTATGTAGGACTAATTCAATAGGGCATTGCATTATTAACCACTCGAAGATGAGAATATACTCTGAAACCCCATGAAAACAGTGGCAGTGAACAAAGTTCTAGGGAGATATATCCGCTGTATAGCTTGCTGGACCTCAGCAGCAACACTGATATTATTTCCAGGTAGAAGAGCCTGACAGCCCTCCTAGTTTCAGGTTAGTTTATATGGTAGCAACTCACTGCAAAATGGAGGTAGAAATTTGAGAGGGAAATGCGGCGACAATCTTAAATATGTATTGCATATTCTCTTCAGAACCTCGCTGAGCCAAAGTTTCTTTTAATAATAATTAAAAAAAAAAAGAAAAAGTTAAAACCTGAATCTAAGCTGTACAGGTTTTTTTCTTTTTAATTCGAGGGAAAACTAGTCATTACACTTTCACATGTTATACATGCTTTTGTGACTTTTCCTTTGGATTGTGTCTTCAGTGCAAAATTTGAGTTCTTCCTAACCACTTAGCATTTTTTTTTAAGTTGTAAACATTTAAAAGGGCCCCACTTTTGTGGGTACTGTCACTTGACAGCTGCATTTTGGAGTGAATACTTAGAATGCTACAGTTAGCTATGAGAAATGCTGAATGATCAACATGATCATTTTCTTTATCTAGTCTTATGAGACTGAACACATCACCTTCATAGTGTGATTGCTCCTAACACTTGCAAACTATTCTGAAGGCCATACAGCATGAGGCATTTGAGCCTACCCTTAAATATTTATTTTTTCCATTCCTATTAAGTAACGCACTTAATGCTTTTGTGTTGCTGATTTGTAATTATCTTAGCACCAAAGTGATAAGTGGTGACTGGCTAAGAAGACTATGAAATAAACTAGTTTGTTGGGGAAATGAAATACCTTAATTATTAAGGTAAATCAACATTTGTTGTAGTAAAATTGTCCAATATATTCACCCTTATTAGTCTTCTTCAGTACTAACTGACTTTCATACTAAAAATAAATTGGGTGTGGAGAACCCCTTAATGAGTTATTTAACTTAGTGGGGAAAAAGCCAAAATGGTATGCTGAAAACTTAATCTTTTAAAAATGAGATATTTTCTGCTTCTTATCGGCCTGGATCCAACTCTCACTAACATCAATGGGAGTTGAATCAGAACTATAGTAAAGTTGAATAATCTGGTGCTACAGTAATAAAATCAGGTTCGTATAATATGATTTGATGCTTTTAAGTAATGCTCTTGAAATCTAACATGAAAAATAAAGTATAGTATTTTCTCCACAGATATTACTTTCATGTCTGTCAAGCTACTCTAATACACCTGTTTCATAATAGTCATGTAAAAAGTAAAACCCTTTGCATTTTGCTGACAATAAAATAGCCTGGATTTTTGCCTCTTTTTGTAAAAGGTCTTATTTATTTAACCGATATAAAAAGATTTAATCTATAGTTTTTACAAAGGTGATAAATATTCGGTCCAAATTATAATAAAACAACTGGACAAACTTGTTTCTAATATTTGTTCTAAAATTATATTGTAGAAGAACTTGCCAGGTGTGCTTAACAGTGATGTGCCTACACGTTAAACAGTTCAGCTGGAAAAATTCAACTAGGGTGCTTGTAAGCAAGTTTGTGTATTCTGGCCAGATGCTTACAAAGCTCGACAGAAATATTAAATTTCAAAGTTAATTGTACAAAATGTGTATAAAAAATTGATAGGGGGGCTTGGGAATGATGGGTTATAAGGAGGTTTAGAAAAAACTTCTATTTCGGCAGCTCTTCAATGATGATACGAGAGACTGAATTCCATCCAGTAGAAGCATCACCTCTTGGGTAATCTGCACAAGTACCAACCCAGATAGCAACATCCACCAACCCAGCGCTGATTCCTTCACACAGTCCTTCCACTGTTTAAAGACAAACATTGTATCTTATTTCAAATAATCAGTATCACTTATTTCACTGATTTTTTCCCCATATCCTGACTTATATAGTTAACATGCCAAAGAAGAGCAGTTCAGTGCAACTCTGTATAGAAACTCCATTAGTTAGGGTTACTATGTTGCTACTGTTTAAATCTGGGGGTGGGGGAGGGGAACATTGTCTTCCAGGTTACCATGGCCTCGGTAGAAACTATCTGCAGCCAAATGTTTTTTAAACCATTATACAAAGTTTTTTAAAGTAATTTTATGATCTATAGGACTAGTTTTTAACCATACACAGTTCCTTATTTCTGTTCACTTTTTCAACAGTCTCCATTGTAGTGGCAATGCTAATGGGAGACATGAATACAGTGGTAACAAACCCATTCTGATACTTCATGGAAAGGCCTACTATGGCCACACAAGTGAGTTTTCATGGATTTTGTTGTTACTGTAGCGAAATATTACCCCAGCGGGAGGAGAGACAGAGAGTCAGAGACCTTCTGTCATAGGCAAAAAGCTGAGCTGCTAACTTCCCATAACCTTAGGCCTGTTACAAGCAGCAGTTGTTCTCCTGTGAAATCTTCTATCCTATTCTGCTGCACTGTGGTAAATATTCTTTATGCTACAACATCTGGTAAGTTAGATGTTGCAAGCCTTTGGTTTTATATACAATTTCTCTCCGTATATGTTTATAATTCAAGGTATTAAGGGGACATATGGTGTAGGTATATTTTAGTTGTTACTCCCATTTTCCCCATATCATCATCTTTTGATATTGAATGAGAACTGTTGTTGTGATTTGCCCCTTTCTTAGAAGAGGGCATCATATAAGATGTGGATAACTAACTGTTCCTGAATATGATTTGGCTTTAGCTTTTAACGTGATAGGCCTCACTGGTAAAGATGGGTTTGTGTTGGAAACTCCAGCAGAAATTAGTCTGTCTTCCCAAGATTATTGCATGCAATTCCATACCTGATGCACATAACCGCACAAAAGACAATACAGGTCCAATATATACACTGCCAACTTAAAAGGTGGTATTCCAGTTTCACCAAAGCACTAGTGCTATTTAGTTATACTGCAGTTGGGCATAGTGTCACACGTGCCATTTTTATCCTAATTTGAAGCAGCAGTAGTTGAATAGAATCCTATTGAAGCTCAGTGGGTTGGATTGAATAAGGTAAGTCTCTTCATCTCTAACTTCTTGAATTTATGTAAAGTATGACTAATGCTAGTAAAACCGTAAAAATGGAGTGGCAGTAAACCCAAATTCACAAGAAAAACTGCAGTTACTGTATTTTTAATACTGATACTGAATTCTGACAAAGGTGGGGAAAATCAACTAGCAACTGTCCTTCTCTGCCTCCCCTTTATGGACCCTAGACTTCTAAATGGAGGTCCTTATGAGGTTCCCCGTGTCATTTGTTAACTGCATCCTTATCTTGAACTCCATTCCTAAGCATATGGCTTTGACATACATACCTGAAGAAGTGCGATGTATATTAATAGTTGAATTCAGCTCTGGGCTTCCTTGGTCTAAATAAATTATGGCTTCAATAGGAAGTGGCCCAGAGCATTCGGCTCCATTAAATGTAAAATACCACCGCTGGCAGCATGCATTTTTGCATTTGAGTCGAAGTGATCCACTGAAGAGAACTCTTAGAGCACTGTTAGAGCGCATCTTTGTGAATGTACATTCCTAAGGAAAATAAGAACGAATTGTTGGCTGTGGCTTTTGAACCCACTTCACTAATTCTTTTGAGAATACATTAATCACCTTCTCTGTTCTCCCCCTTCATTCCCCTGCTCTTTTTATTAAAAAACAGCACCTGACAAGTAAGTCAATGCCCCAAAACACTGATCTGTGTTTCAAACACCCCAGAGGATGGGGGAATGTTGAGCTCCTATATTTTAATATGAGACAATGTATGCTGTCAAGTTAGGTATCTAAATATCTTTGGGGTTTTCCTTTCTTTCTTTTTTCTTTCCCCACACTCTCCTTCCTTGCAGGTAAGGATAGTGTTACTAGCTCTCTCAAGCCAGTCCATACTCAACACAAAATGTTAGCCAGAAGAGGTTGATGAAAAGATGCAGGATTATCTTGGTGCTGTACAAGGTGGATACATTAGTTTTTTAAAAAAGTTTTAATAGGGATTATTTATTTAAACCAGTTTTTCTAAAATTTAAATATTTGCTTTTTAAAATAATTATTTAAAATTATGACAAGTTATGTTAAAGCCTTCATTAACTATTTATTAAATATTTTAAGTGATTTTAATATTAAGTTCTACATGTTTGCTATCCAAGTTTTAAAGAACATCAAACCACTGGCTTAGCACATGGACATTAGAGTTTGCTGAGGTGTTAAACCAGCCTGTGACAACAGTAGCCTCTTCTGTGGATGCAGAGAGAATTTTTTCTTCATTACAGTTTATTCAACTAGTTCAATAACTTGTTCATACAAAGTTAAGAAACTGATTGGAAGTTGAAAAAGCAGGAACCTGTTTTCCTTTTCCGATCTATGAATAAAAACTAGGTGTGAGAGGATGAGATCTTCTAGTTCTAAAATCTTGAAGGACGTGACCAGAAACAATCATTTACATAAGAATGGCCATACTGGGTCAGACCAATGGTCCATCAAGCCCAGTATCCTGTCCTCTGACAGTGGCCAATGGAAGGTGCCCCAAAGGGAATGAACAGGTTATCAAGTGATCCATGCCCTGTCACCCAATCCCAGCTTGTGGCAAACAGAGGCTAGGGACACCATTCCTGCCCATCCTGGCTAATAGCCATTGATGGACCTATCTTCCATGAATCTATCTAGCTCCCTTTTGCACCCTGTTATAGTATTGGCCTTCACAACAGGAGTTCCAGAGGTTGATAGTGCGTTGCGTGAAAAAATACTTTCTTGTGCTTGTTTTAAACCTGCTACCTATTAATTTCATTTGGTGGCCCCTTGTTCTTGTATAATGAGAAGGAGTAAATAACACTTCCTTATTTACTTTCTCTATACCACTCATGATTGTATAGACCTCTATCATATCCCCCCTTCGTTGCCTCTTTTCCAAGCTGAAAAGTCCCAGTTTTATTAATCTCTCCTCATACAGAAGCCGTTCTATACCCCTAATAATTTTTGTTGCCCTTTTCCTGAACCTTTTCCAATTCCAATATATCTTTTTTGAGATGGGGCGACCACATCTGTACACAGTATTCAAGGTGTGGGCGTACCATGGATTTATATAGAGGCAATACGATATTTTCTGTCGTATTATCTATCCCTTTCTTGATGATTCCCAACATTTTGTTCGCTTTTTTGACTGCCGCTGCACATTGAGTGGATGATTTCAGAGAACTATCCACAATTACTCCCAAGATCTCTTTCTTGAGTGGTAACAGCCAAGTTAGACCCCATCATTGTATTTGTATAGTTAGGATTATGTTTTCCAATGTGCATTACTTTGCATTTATCAACATTAAATTTCATCTGCCATTTTGTTGCCCAGTCACCCAGTTTTGTGAGATTCTTTTGTAGCTGTTTGCAGTCTGCCTGGGACTTAACTATCTGGAGTAGTTTTGTATCATCTGCAAGTTTTGCCACCTCACTGTTTACCCCTTTTTCCAGATCATTTATGAAAACAGCCCGCACTTGCGGAAAAAGTTCCGTAAGCTAGAAAGTGGTGGTTTTTTTGTTTTTGTTGTTTTTTTGCATAATGGTCGGGTATACGTTCCCGACTTACGCAAAATTCAAGTTACGCAAGGCGTTATGGAACGCTTGCGTAAGTCGGGGAGCGTCCGTATGTTAAATAGGACTGGGCCCAGTACAGATCCCTGGGAGACACCACTATTTACCTCTCTCCATTCTGAAAACTGACCATTTATTCCTACCCTTTGTTTCCTATCTTTTAATCAGTTACCAATCCATGAGAGAACCTTCCCTCTTATCCCATGACTGCTTATTTTGCTTAAGAGGCTTTGGTGAGGGACCTTGTCAAAATCTTTTTGAAAATCTAAATACACTATATCCACTGGCTCTCCTTTGTCCGCATGCTTGTTGACCCCCCTCAAAGAATTCTAGTAGATTGGTGAGGCATGATTTCCCTTTACAAAAACCATGTTGACTATTTTCCAACAAATTATGTTCATCTGTGTGTCTGACAATTTTGTTCTTTACAATAGTTTCGACCAATTTGCCCGGTACTGAAGTGAGGCTTACTGGCCTGTAGTTGCCAGGGTCACCTCTGGAGCCCTTTTTAAAAATTGGTGTCACATTATTCTCCAGTCATTTGGTACAGAAGCTGATTTAAATGATAGGTTACAGATAATAGTTAGTAGTCCTGCAATTTCACATTTGAATTCCTTCAGAACTCTTGGTTGAATACCATCAGGTCCTGGAGACTTATTACTGTTTAATTTATCGATTTGTTCCAAAACCTTCTCTGACACCTCAATTTGGGACAGTTCCTCAGATCTGTCACCCAAAAAGAATGGCTCAGGTTTGGGAATCTCCCTCACATCCTCAACAGTGAAGACCGATGCAAAGAATTCATTTAGTTTCTCCGCAATAGCCTTATTGTCTTTGAGTGCTCCTTTAGCATCTTGATCGTCCACTGGTCCCACTGGTTGTTTAGCAGGCTTTCTGCTTCTGATGTATTTTTTTTTAAAATCACTATTACTTTTGAAGTCTTTGGTTTGTTGTTCTTCAAATTCTTTTTTGGTCTTTCTAATTATATTTTTACACTTCATTTGCCAGAGTTTATGCTCTTTTCTATTTTCCTCATTAGGATTTATCTTTTTAAAGTTTTTAAAGGATGCCTTTTTGCCTCTCACTGCTTCTTTTCCTTTCAACAACTACAGCTATTTCTTTTGTTTAATAACTCAGTTTTAAATGCAAATCATGTTTTGATAAATTTTTTTCCTTATGTATCCTCCACATTTTAGTTTTATTTAACTAATAAAATTAAAAAGCTGTGTACGTATTTTTACTTATAGTCCCATTTCCACTCAAGTCAACCTTCAAATAAATCACAAATAAAAAAAACCCACAATCACCCAGTAAATAAATACCATTCATTATTTTCTGACATAAAAAAAATAAAAATTTGCATAAATGTAAATTATGCACTATAATTTCTTAAATTAGATAGATGTGGTTAGCAAAAAGAAGTATCAAATTTCATGTAAATGCTACCTTTATTTGCCAATCAACATGTTTTAATGGTTACCCACCAATGAAAATCAACTTTTCTTTAGAAAAATAACTCAAAAGTATAAATGCAAATCAAGACTCAAATCAATTATTGAAATCAAGGTTTTCTGCATGCTGGTTAAAATCATGATTAAAACTGGTGACTTAAAATAAGTCCATCCTATTGCAATACTCTGATGCAAGGAAACAAGGGTTGTGGTTTGAAACCTGAATCCCTACATAATATAATTTTATGATTTCTCTCTTCATCACTTAGGCTCCCTGGATTTAGCAGTCACAAGACACTGTTTTTGTGAAAACTGAAAGACTCTTAATATTGACAGTATATACAATTTAGTAGAAAATATTTTCAGTTGAATTTTTAAGTGTGCCCCTCCACCTACCCAATGCTGAATAACTTGCTGATTGGGCCCATTAAGGGGCAGTTCTACAGTAAATAGAAATTAGATATTTATTGTATCTATTGAATTAGTTCTCACACTGTGACTGCAACTGTACTACTTAAACAAAGTAGGCCTACCACTCTCAGGCTTGATGTATAGCCACTATAGGGTTGGGAATTTTTTTCTTCTTTCTGGTCATCTTCCATACCTATTAATGTCTTGTTTTTTTTCTTATTTTAAAATCTCATACTCAGAGGCCTGCACTAAGAATCACAATATTTTTGTTGAACTGGTTAGGACTTGTTAATGCTGGCCAAGTCTCGCCAGTAGGTTAGCCAGTTACCTCTGTAATCCATGCAGCAAAAACCTTGGCTTCCAGTTCTACTGCTTCAAAAGGGAAAAACTGAATACAGATCTGCTGTATGTACCCAGAACAACCCAGCTCTCTCACCTACAGCTTTATTACTGAAATAAGCCACCTGGAATGTCCAATCAGTTATTACACATAATAGAAATGGGCCTGAACTAAAACTCTAGATGGGCTCAACCTTGAATGTTGAAGAAAGTTTCCATCAATGTCTGCTGTGGTGTTGCTTTAACACCAGACTGCAACATCATGGGTGCTTACTTACTGCAATTTTCCCAAGATCTATGCCATAATTCAGCGCACTCCATGAACACTGTTTAAAGTTGGGTGTCCAAGACTCCTCAATGCTTTCTCGCATACATTCTCCTTTTTCTCCTTTCAACCCATCCCGACCAGGGATTCCAGGTGTCCCAGGAATTCCATTGATGCCAGGGTTTCCATCTCGTCCAGGAACACCACCAGGTCCTTGTAAACACATTCCATTGTACTGAAAAACACAAACTTTTTTCACGCTTTGCTTATTGATTCTAAGGCTTAAAAATAGTGTTGCTTACTTTGTACAAGATAGGAGTCTTTTATAGAGGCCATGAAAATTTCTCTATTAGTGAGGAAAGAGTGGCAAGAAATCACATTGCCTCTCAAATACTGAAAATTAAATGAATATGTTAAAACTGGCAGCTGAGTTTGCTGTTATTGGGGTATCAAAGATAGATGCAGGGCAGTAGTTTCATTAATAGAAAATATTAATTTATGTTAACTACAAAACTGCATGGAAAAGTGTACAATGTCCCCTACCTTCCGAAAAAGTTTCCCCAGATTACAATATTAATATGGTCAATTGTTAGCCTCAGACGATGATGGTACGCTTTGCTTTCACATTTGAATAGGGTGACCAGACAGCAAGTGTGAAAAATCAGGACAGCGGGTGGGGGGTAATAGGAGCCTATATAAGAAAAAGACACAAAAATCGGGACTGTCTCGATAAAATTGGGACATCTGGTCACCCTACATTTTAAACAACTAGACTATGATATTTAATAGTGTAAACATAACATTTGGGAGAGAAGAAGATGAAACTCAGATGGGAATATTGCTTCTCTGCCTTCAATCCCCAAACTATTCTTTGGACCCAGAGCTGTGCAGGGTGGACCCCATGCAGTTCCACCTGTCCCCCACCCACGCAAGCTCCAGGGCATAACTCCAGCGAGGAGACAATTTGGGGGGTGCAGACAAAGCCAGGAGAAGCAGATATAGAAGAAGCTGCAACAGGAACCTTCAGACACTGCTGATGTCCACTACATTTTTTTATCTTGAACATTCATTTCCATCTGCTGACAGGGTGCTTATTCCAATCTTCATCCCTCCACTGAGCCCTGGTCTACGCTACGGGGTTGGGTCGAATTTAGCCGCGTTAGGTTGATTTAAAAATGACTGTGTCCACACAACCAGCCCCGTTCCGTCGACCTAAAGGGCTCTTAAAATTGACTTCTGTACTCCTCCCCGACGAGGGGAGTAATGCTAAAATCGACCTTGCTGGGTCGAATTTGGGGTACTGTCAGGGCCGGCTCTAGCGTTTTTGCCGCCCCAAGCAGCAAAAAAAAAAAAAAAAAAGCCGCGATCGCGGTTTGCAATCGGCTGCAATCTGCCGACAGCTCTACCGTCGCTTCTTCTACAGCGACAATTCGGCGGCAGGTCCTTCGCTCCTAGAGGGAGTGCCGGCCCCGCCGCCGAACTGCCGCTGAACGGCCGGACGTGCCGCCCCCCTCTTCATTGGCCGCCCCAGGCATCTGCTTGCTACGCTGGTGCCTGGAGCCAGCCCTGGGTACTGTGGACGCAAATTGACGGTATTGGCCTCCGGGAGCTATCCCAGAGTGCTCCATTGTGACCGCTCTGGACAGCGCTTTGAACTCCGGTGCACTAGCCAGGTACACAGGAAAAGCCCCGGGAACTTTTGAATTTCATTTCCTGTTTGGTCAGCGTGGCGAACTTAGCAGCACAGGTGACCATGCAGTCCCCCCAGAATTGTAGAGCATAGAATGTTTCTACGCTCCCCCTATCATCTCTGTCCCTGAGGTTATCACAGATTAGAAGGCGAAAAAAACGCACTCGCGATGACATGTTTTCAGATCTCATGCAGTCCTCCCGCACTGATAGGGCACAGCTTAATGCACGGAGGCATTCAGTGGCATTGGCCAGGAAAGAATTAAGTGAGCGCGAAGAGCGGAGCCAGGACGCGATGCTGAGGCTAATGGGGGAGCAAACGGACATGATGAAGCATCTGTTGGGGGAGCAAACAGATATGATGAAGCATCTGTTGGAGCTGCAGGAAAGCCAACAAGAGCACAANATCAAGGAGAAACACACACAACTGTCACACCGAAGCCTGGCCAGTCATGAAACTGGTTTTCAAAGCCTCTCCGATGCGCAGCACGCCTTGCTGTGCTCTTCTAATCGCCCTGGTGTCTGGCTGCTCAAAATCGGATGCCAGGCAATTTGCCTCTACCTCCCACCCCGTCATAATGTCTCCCCCTTACTCTCACAGATATTATGGAGCACACAGCAAGCAGCAATAACAATGGGAATGTTGGTTGCGCTGAAGTCTGACCAACAGCACCAGTGAGCTTTTAAACATCCAAAGGCACATTCTACCACCATTCTGCACTTGCTCAGCCTACAGTTGAACTGCTCCTTAATACTGTCCAGGCTTCAGGAGCCATGGGAGCCATGGGAAGTGGTGGAGCCGTACACATGCGGAGTTTACTAGGAGCTGGCCAGGGAAGACGTTCCCAGAACCCCCGCCAAGCTACCAGTCCTACTGCTCCGTCTGCTGCAAAGGCACACAGGAGGACCAGAACGGATCCCCAAGCTCATCGCTGGGGAGCAGAGCTGCAGGAGTGCAGAGTTGCAGGGGAAGTGGTGGAGCCATACACCATGCCCTGGAGATTGCTAGGAGCCGGGCAGGGAAGACGTTCCCAGAACCCCCGGCCAAGCTACATGTCCGACGAGGATGGGTACCAGTCCTACTGCACTGTCTGCTGCAAAGGCAAGGAGCTGCTGCTGTGTAGCAATGCCAGCTGCTGCAGGTGCTTCTGCGTCGAAAGCTTGGAGGTCCTGGTAGGGCAAGGTACCTCGGCCAAGGCAAAAGAGCAAGAGCCCTGGAGCTGTTACATATGTCAACCACAGAAGTGCTATGGAGTGTTACCGCACCGACCAGACTGGAATGTATGACTGCAAGACTTCTTTACCAGCGACAAAGGACAGGAATATGATGCACCTAAAATCTAAAAAGGCCCGCACATTTCCCAGAATCACTACCCTTGATAACAGAACGTCAATGGTTGCATTGGCTACTTGGATCACAGCAGCCCCCACAGTAGACTTGCCCACAACAGCAGTGGGCTCCATGCTTGCCGTGGTATGGTGTCTGCATGGGTAACCCAGGAAAAAAGGTGCAAAATGATTGTCTGCCGTTGCTTTCACAGAGGGAGGGGCAACTGACGACATGTACCCAAAACCACCCGCGACAATGTTTTTGCCCAATCAGGCATTGGGAGCTTAAACCAGAATTCCAATGGGCGGCGGAGACTGCGGGAACTGTGGGATAGCTACCCACAGTGCACCGCTCCGTAAGTCGATGCTAGCCACAGTAGTGTGGATGTACTCCGCCAACTTAATGCGCTTAGTGGGGACATACGCAATCGACTTTATAAAATCGATTCCTAAAAATCAACTTCTATAAAATCGACCTAATTTCGTAGTGTAGACATGAGTCTCTTCACCTCCTATTGCCCTTGCCCTGCTCTTTTCTCACCTTCTGTCTCATGCTTATCTCCCTCCCTTGTGTCCTTTTATTCAATTAATCCCCACCTACCAAACCCTAATCAAAACCAAAAAACAAAGAAAATTGAACGAGAACTATGCAACTACCATGACACCTTCAAATCATAACATTGCTCCTGCTTGTATGTTATATTCCTTCTTCCCTTCCCTTTGTCGGACTTGTCTATTTAGATTTTAAACTCTTCAGGGCAGGGACTGTCTCTTAACCTATATTTAGATAGTGCTTAGCATAACAGGGCCGCCACACTGTGATATAAATAATAAATACATAAAATGTAAAGCCCTACTAAGGAAGTAAATTGAGATCCAGAATAATGAACTTTTGACATTTCCTACAATATTCAAAAAGAAAGATGCACTGTTGGCAAATGCAGTAATAAGAACATGCCAGTGAAACATTTGATCAAGGAGCAGATCTTTTAAAAGGCCCAATGAATATTAGTCTGGTCTCAGAGGCCCCTACAAAACTAATAAGCAAGACACAGTTATGTGAAGACATTTTCATTTCTTACAGTACTGCTTGTACCAATTTATTTGATACATTTTGCCTCTGCCTAGGAACCAGACATGCTGCTGGCCGCTTCCGGGGCGCAGCACGGTCCGTGGTGCCAGGACTGGCGGGAAGCCTGCCTCTGCACCCTGGCTGCGCCACTAACCGGGAGCCACCAGAGGTAAGCCCATGCCCCAACCCCATGCCCCAATCCCCTGCCCCAGCCCTAAGCCTCCCCCTCAAACCCAGAGCCTCCTCCTACACCCCTCCCTCATCCCCGGCCCCACCCCAGAACTTGCATCCCCAGCCCTGAGCCCCCACCTACATGCTGAACCCCTCATTCCTGACCTCACCCCACAGCCCTCACCCCAACCCTCTGCCCCAGCCCTGAGCCCTTCCCACACTTCAAACCCCTCATCCCCAGCTCTTGGGTCACCAGAAAAAAAGTTTGAAAACCAATGATATAGAGCAGTATAAACAAGTCATTGTCTGTATGAAATTTTAGTTTGTGCTGACTTCGCTAGTGCTTTTTATGTAGCCTGTTGTAAATCTAGGCAAATATCTAGATGAATTGATGTACCCCCTGGAAGACCTCTGCTTACCCACAGGGGTATATGTACCCCTGGTTGAGAACCACCATTTTAACTGACCTGGACATTTTAGTTTTAGATTCCACCAGGGGGCAGAGCTAGCCAAAAAGAGGGTGCTCCAAACTGATCTAACATTAAAGAAATTTTGAATATTTCCAGAGAGGGTGGTTTAAACTTTTGCAGACCCAGAAACTCACATATGCAAAAGAATTACATGGGCTTTGGTCTCCTCTTCAGCCAAACTGATCTGTACTCACCAGATCAATTATTTTCGCATACGGTATGCTGCTTTTGAAGTGGAATGAGCATATTGTTGTAAAATGACAATGTTGTGTCTGTTGAAGCAAGGCGGCCCCTTGTCATGTTTTTGGTTCTATTTTTGAAGGAGTTTGTGTCAAAGTTATTTTAGCTGACACAGTTAGTATACATCTACTTAAATATGTTTCCTTAGCTTCCACCAATTTATCTGAGTTATAGATCTCAGCCAGCCAAGGCTGAAAAGCAGGATGCAGTGCCAGGCAAATATTCAAGATGAGGGACACAAAAATAATTGTTCATACAGAAAACTTAAGATGTGGGATTCACTCCTTTAATTTCCCATAACCTCAGATTCATTATTCATTATTTTTTATATAAAAAATGTCCAACAATGAAAGTGAGATGGCACCAAAGCTGTGTGGAACACAGGTGGGTTTAGGACTGAAACTAGTGATAGCCCTCAAACTGAAGTATATTTGAAGGGTATGATCTAGGTACATCTGCTGACAATGCCATCTACATACCAAAAACAGCAGCATCCTCTCCATCCTAAAAAAATATAGTTGTTAGTGAATACAAGTGGGGGATCTCTGCAAAGACTTACCTTTGTCTGGAGGGAAGAAAAATCCATGCCATTGGTTTTCTATGGCTCTATAGCCTTCAGTGCATTTGTAGTTGCAATGAAACAGCATCCAGAAATGTGCCATGTATAAGCACCAGTGTGAATTTTTTACACATGGGAAAGTGGGATTTAATAAAATGAGAGTTTTTCAGTGCTTGCGGCTCTTTCGTTTAAAAGTAACCTTTTTTCTTTATCTTGTCCTTTATTTACTATTCTAGTTTAGTTAATCAGGGCTTAAAAATTTCAGTTTTGCATAGGTGATGTCTTAGTAAGGAAGGATAGCAGTTCACAGTCCACTCTTTTTTATTGAAACAATCCAGCCACATTAACTTGGCCTTGCTTCCTCATGCGGACATGACTGGAGAGAAGGGTATGTATTACTTTAACCACAGACTCCTGACTCTGCTATGTAAAAATCTGAGGAACACAATCTGCATCTGGAAAGAAATAGCTTCCATGAAGACAAATCCATTCTAAACATTTCCCTGAATCATCACAATTAGTGAGCAATAAAATGTAGAAAAGAAGATAAATCAAATTACTCATCCTTCCTGCAAAAATGACCCAGCATAACTGAGACTAGGGTCAGATCTTCAAGTTACAACTGGGTTTGGGAAAGGGGAACTGTCCTGGCTGGCAGAAAGGAGCTGTTCTCCCAACAATAGACACGTTGCAGAGACTGGCCCCTAGAGCTGCACTAGCCTCTTCCTGGGATAAAGCAAAGGAGAGGATTGGGTGGTTCCAACCCTTTGAACGAAAAAGCAGCAGGGAAGATTCTCCAGCAGCTCCTCACTTGTTACTGTCACCTCAAATCCACAACATCACTCCCAACCTTGTCCACCAGCTCCCCCCACATCAGACCCCTCTGTCCCCAGGCTCCCACTCCAGTCCTCCTAACCCCTCTCCAGGCCCCCTCTGCCCCATCATCTACTCCTAGCCCCACTACAGCCCCTCCCCAGCCCCCTCTGCTCTGTCCCTCTCTCCCGACCCCTTGCTCCAGAGTCTCCCGCTGCTCCAGACCCCTCCATTCCCATCCCCTATTTCCGAGCCGCGCGCGGCGCGGGCAGACTCACCACGTCCACCACCTCCCTCTGGCGCAGCGGCTTGTGCTTCCCCTTCGGGCTCTCGGACTCCCCGAGCGGCGGGGCAACCAGCAGCAGCGCGGCCAGGAGCAGCGAGGCGGCAGCGGCGGGCGCAGAGCGCATGGTGCGGGGCAGCCTGGGGCGCGGGGCCGGGCTGGCTGGGAGCGGAGCGAGCGGGAGCGGGAGGGGATTAGTCAGTGTCTGCAGCGCCCCGCAGCAGCGCGCTGGATAAATGAGCCTTTCACAGCCCCGAGCCTGAGCTCCCTCCCTGGGGACGCCAGGAATTTCCATCCTGTAACACGGCAGCAACTCCCAGCCTGAGCCGTCCGGCCACAGCCACAGGCCCGCCGGGGCTTCCCGCCCCCGCATTGCCCGCCACTCCCACGCCAGCCACAGGCACCCGCAGCCGGCACTCACAGGGCAAGTGTGCTGGGGCTGTGTGCCGCTGACCCTTAGCACTGGCAACATACAACTGTACCGCCGGTGCCCCTGACCCTTAGCACTGCCAACATACAACTGCACCCCCCCCGCCATCCACTTGCACCCCCCCTCCCTGGAGCCAACTGTACCGCCTGTCCCCCTGCCCCGTAACCCTCGCACCATCCAACCGCGCCGCCTGTGCCATGCACCCCCCCTCCCTGGCGTCAACCAACACACCGGTGGCGCGTCGCCTTGGCACTGAGTGCAGACCACTGTGCCCCCCGTACCATGCAGAACCCCTCCCTGGCGTCAACCATACCGCCTGTGCCAATGCCCCTTCGTCCTGACAACATACACCTGTACCGCCTGTGCCATCAGGGCCGGCTCTAGGCACCGGCAAACCAAGCAGCTGCTTGGTTTGCTGGTGCCTAGAGCCGGCCCTGATGGCACAGGCGGTACTGTTGTATGTTGTCAGTGTTGAGGGTCATAGGGGCAAGCGGTACAGTTGACTGCAGGGAGGGGGGCTGAAAGGCACCGGCGGTACAGTTTACGCCAGGGGGGGGGGCTGCATGGGATCGGCAGTATAGTTGGTTGGCGCCAGGGCAGGGGGCTGAATGGCAAAGGCGGTACAGTTGTGTGGTGGCAGTGCTATGGGTCAGCGGTACAGGCGGAACAGTGGCCGCCAGGGAGGGGAGGTGCAGGGCAAGGGTGGTACTGGTGGAAGCAGCCGGTGTTCCGGGTGAGTCGCACAGGCGGTACAGTAGCCGCCAGGGAGGGGGGGTGGAGGGCACGGGAGGTAAAGTTGTATGTTGCTGGTGCTAAGGGTCAGGGGCAAAGGCGGTACAGTTGTCTCCAGGGAGGGGGGAAGCAGAGGAGCTGGGGCGGAGCCCCCGCCAAAAAATGGACATGCCAGGCCTGTCCACTTTCAAAAAGTGGGAGGGCCATGGCCTCCTGGCACCTCTTATTCCAGCACCACTGGGCACAGATGGTACAGTTGTCTGTTGCCAGTGCTAAGAGTCAGCGGCACAGGCGACTCGCGGGCGGGGGGCGGGCTGGGGGGGGGGTTTTTTGATGATGGGGCGACCACTGAGATCTACCCTGTGTCCCTGCGCGGCGCTCTTCCGATCTGTACCGCCTGTGCCCTGCCGCCCCCCTCCCCGGCGTCAACTGTACCGCCCTGTCTCTTATCCACCCCTAGCTGTGTCTAAGAGACAGCCCTACTGCTGCACTAGCCTCTTCCTGGGATAAAGCAAAGGAGAGGATTGGGTGGTTCCAACCCTTTGAACGAAAAAGCAGCAGGGAAGATTCTCCAGCAGCTCCTCACTTGTTACTGTCACCTCAAATCCACAACATCACTCCCAACCTTGTCCACCAGCTCCCCCCACATCAGACCCCTCTGTCCCCAGGCTCCCACTCCAGTCCTCCTAACCCCTCTCCAGGCCCCCTCTGCCCCATCATCTACTACAGCCCTCCCCAGCCCCCTCTGCTCTGTCCCTCTCTCCCGACCCGACGGTCCCCCGAACCCTTAGCACTGGCCACATACAGCCGCCCCGCCTGGGCCATGCCGCCCCCCTCCCCGGCGTCAACTGTACCTCCTGTGCCTCTGCCCCTTCGCCCTGGCAACATACAACTGTACCGCCTGTGCCATGCAGCCCCCCTCCCTGGCGTCAACTGTACCGCCTGTGCCAATGACCCTTAGTACTGACAACATACAACTGTACCACCTGCGCCATGCAGTTCCCCCCCCCCTCCCTGGAGTCAACTGTACCACCTGTGCCACTGTCCGTTAGCACTGACAACATACCACTGTACAGCCTGTGCCACACAGCCCTTTTCCCTGGGGTCAGACGAGTGTACCACCTGTGCCATGCAGCCCCTTCCCTGGGGTCAGTCAACTGTACCGCCTGTGCCATGCAGCCCCCTTCCCTGGGATCAGACAACTATACTGCCGATGCCATGCAGCCCCCTTCCCTGGGATCAGACAACTATACTGCCAATGCCATGCAGCCCCCTTCCCTGGAGTCAGACAACTGTACTGCCTGTGCTACCCAGCCCCCTTCCCTGGAGTAAGACAACTGTACCACCTGTGCCACTGACCCTTAGCACTGGCAACATACAACTGTACCATACAGCCCCCTTCCCTGGTGTCAACTGTACCACCTGTGCCACTGACCGTTATCACTGACAACATACCACTGTACAGCCTGTGCCACACAGCCCTTTTCCCTGGGGTCAGATGAGTGTACCACCTGTGCCACGCAGCCCTCTTCCCTGGAGTCAACTGTACCACTTGTGCCACTGACCCTTAGCACTGACAACATACAACTGTACCACCTGTGCCACGCCACCCCCATCCCTGGGGTCAGACAACTGAACTGCCTGTGCCACGCAAACTACAGCCCCTTCCTGTGGGGTCGGACAACTGAACTGTCTGTGCCATGTAGCCTTCAGCCATTCCCATGGAGTTGGACAATTGAACTGTCTACACCACGCAGCCTACTGCCCCTCATGTGGAGTCAAACGAACCATACCTGGAGTACAAAAATTGAACTGTCAGCACCATGCAGCCTACATCCCCTTCCATGGAGTCAGACAACTGAACCATTTGTGCCACACAATCAAAACCCCTCATATAGAGTCACACAACTGTACCATCTGTGCCACGTACAGGCATACACCCCCCACACACGGAGACAAATAACTGTACTGTTTGTGCCATGCAAGCAGAACTCCTTCACATGGAATCATGCAACTGTACCAGCTGCGCCACGAAATCTACAGCCCCTCACATGAAATCAGACAACTGTACCATCTGTGCCCAGTGGTGCTGGAATAAGAGGTGCCAGGAGGCCATGGCCCTCCCACTTTTTGAAAGTGGACAGGCCTGGCATGTCCATTTTTTGGCGGGGGCCCCGCCCCTGCACCTCCTCTTTCCCCCTCCCCAAGGCCCTGCCCCCCCCGGCCAGGCCGGCAGCTGTGGGGCGCTGTGGACCCTCCACCTGCCCGGGGTAGGGTGTGGTCGAGAGCAGCCCCTGGCCTGTGTCCACACCCCGTGGGCTTCCCTCCTCCCGCCTAGGGCAGGAGGGTCTGCAGCTCCCCACAGCTGCCCATGCGCAGCTCTTACCTGGACCCAACTCCGGCTGGGGGGCCATAGCGTGGCCAAGGTGAGAGCCACGCGGGCAGACGTGGGGCTGCACTGTGGACCCTCCACCTGCCCTGGGCAGGGGGCCCGTGGGGCAGGGACATGGGCCAGGGGCTGCTCTTGACCCTCCCCACCCCAGGCAGATGGAGAGTCCCCAGCTCCTGGCCTGCTCTGGCTTCTGGCTTGGCCAGGGGGTGTTGCCCTGGATTTAAGGGGTGTGTATATTCCAGAATGTAATTAAGTGAATTGCAGCCATATTATGTGCATTCAGCCACCATGTAGTAATGAAATAAAACAACACATAGTTGAGGGTTAATTTAAAGACAGGCTTTCAGAAGCAAGGTCAAAACTAGTTAACAGCTTCTGCTAATCAGAATGGGAGGAGGGGACAGACAAGTAAACAAGTGAAACTAAAAACCTTGGTGGTTGGAAAACCTCGAGTCTGGGCTCCTCTGATACTAGAAGTTTATTTAAAGTTAGGAAAAGTAATAATTCAGTAGTGGTCATTGTAACTAAGGCTTAGATTTTGTCACGGATATTTTCAGTAAAAATCATGGACAGGTCACAGGCAATAAACAAAAATTCACTGAAGCCTGTCTGTGATTTTTATTAAAAATATCCCTGACAAAATCAGAAGGGAGGGGGTCCAGCACCCACAGCAGCTGGGCTGCTGCAAGGTCCAATCCCTGCCCTGGTGACTGGGCAGCTGCAGGGGCTCCTGCCGCCCCCTTCGGCTGGGGTGCTGTGGGGGGGCTCCCACCACCCACTGCAGCTGGGCTGCAGCAGGGTCCCCCTGTCCTCCCCTGCCACTCGCCACGGCTGGGCTGCTGGGCGGGGGGGGGAGGGAGGGGCTCCTGCCAACTGCTGCAGTTGGGTAGCTGTGGGGAGCCCAGCTGCCCGCAGCGTGTGGGAGCACTGGAGGACCCCCAGGGAGCTCCGGGGTCCCACTGCTGCCGAGCTGCTGGGGGCCTCTGCCAGCAGTGGCTGAGAGCTGCGGGGCTGCCTGCTGACAGCAGTCCAGCCCCGGGGCAGAAAATGTCACAGAGGTCTCTGGAAGTCATGAATTCCATGACTTCCATGGCCACGGTGACATAATTGTAGCCCTAATTATAACCTATGTGTTTTGCAGAAGTTAAGTATAAAAAATTAGCTAATATAGTGTACTTTGGAGCAGTCTTCTGAAGCCATTTTGAAAGACATTTTTCCCGACACCTTTGCTCCCCAGTGGGTGAGCAACTGGCCACTGCAAACCTGCTGTTAATTACTCAGTACCATTCCAGATGTTAGATAAATATCTGGGATGTTCTAAACCTATTGCTTATGTCTGTGTGTGCTTAAATCTAATAAACTGCAGTATTAGACAAAAGCATGCTTACTTGCATTTAATCCTTAATCAGACAGAATTGCTGTGTTCCTATTGATTTATTCCTGACACCGCCTGGAGTGAAATAGTTAAGTTATCACTGTTGGGGGTTCTGAAAACCCAGGGGCAGAAGAGGAGGGGCAGGGGTGGAGGCCCCTGGCCCTCCCACTTTTGGTCAGGCTCTGCCACCCTTGTCTGTGCCACTCAATTAAAAACATACAATGATATTCATGAACTAATTCTGAAAATAGGAATGGTCTACCAAAGCTACTGTCAAAAATCTTATGCAAATTTATATTTAGACACCATTTTAAAAATAGATTTATGGAGTTGTTACTGTCCTGTGAATCAATATGGCTGCCATGCAGAAAATAGATTAATACAGAAAATTGCCACGTAGGCCTATATTTGGAAGATGCTTTATACTTTTCATATCTCATCCATTATTCCATCATTTGACAACCCTAGAGATCCCACTATTATAACCCCTCCTTTTAAACCTTTGAGGCCCTGTTTTACAGTTAGTATCTTTCTGGTTAAGGAGCTGTTTATCCAGGAACTCACAGAACAATTCTACAGAAGGCAGAATGATGCTATTTTAGCTACAGCAAAGATTCCCAGCAGAGGCATAATGTGGCATGAGTATCATTACTTTTGAAAATACTATCTAACTATAAATGTTTAGATGACAGGATCTATTTCATTTTAACAGGTGTGGAGCATAGAGGACACAAAATCTTTTTTCCCAGCAGTAGAAAATTAGACTTTTATGAAATAACATTATACTGCCTCTCACTGAGTACTTTTGATCTTGTGCTCAAGGAAATGCCACAATACTAAGAACTACAACCAATATAATTCATCTCACACTGCATTAATTAAAATAATATTTTATTATGAAGTCATATTAGAAATAAAATCCATCCAAAATAAATTATGTTATATGTTGCCACTGATTAGGACTGGAAGAGTCAGACAGTTACTTGAGAGATAACCCATGCAGACATCAGCCTGAGTAGGATTATAGAGGTACGGTTTCCACAAGGATGAAATATTCTTGAATATTTCACATTACTATTTTGTATTCATATGTGTGAATGCCTGTGTGCAAGGCTTTTTAAGTGAGAAGACTGTTGCATCTCACTCTCTCAGCTGCTGAAGTCAAAGACTAGTGGCACAAAAGGTTGCAAAGACTGGGAATTCCATTAGCTGCAGTGGATAGCCATTGACAAGTTTTGTGCCTTGTCAAGCCTTACGTACTCAACAATAAGTTGTTGCAGTGCCTTTCCAACCATTGGATCAATAAGTCTCCTCCATCCAGTCTGCCAAAGCGGATTTAGTATGTTGGGGGTAGGCATTTCCCCTCATGGCTATCCTCTACCTGGTTTATCCAACCAGTTGAAATTCATTTAGATACTCAGTGCTGGCTGTGTTTGGACATTGCTCCTGGGAGTCTCTGTGCTTTATTTTCATGCAAGAACAATCATCACAGAGAGAGAGAGAGAGAGTATGTGTGTGTGTGTGTGTGTCACTCATTCTCCCAGGCTCCTTGATGGCTGAAATGTCTCCAGGAAGCATCAGCTTGTCAGAGGCTCTGGTGAAGAAACAAAGCTAGACTTCATATGGCAGTCTGTACAATCAGTGCCAAATAGGGTGGTGATTTTGTGATGTATGGTCCACTGGGAAGTGGACTGAAACTTCCAACTCACTTCACAATGGCCAAACAACAGCTAACAGATAGTAATGACTTGGGACTACTACTTACCTGGACCGCCTATGTACATTTATGGCATTAAATAATGCTTAATAATATTTGCATCCATGGTTGAAGTAAATGTTTCCATTGTGAACTGTGTTATCCTCATCTATTTTTGAGACCCTTGAGATCTAAAACCACTAACTCTTACAGAAAATTTTCCTTACTATGAGGACACCCCTGAGAACTTTTTTATAGTGAAGGAATTGACTGTTTCCACTAGTTGTAGCATGCACTCTGTTTATTTAATGAACATTGGATGTTTTTGAGCATTGAGCGAGAAAAGTGAGTCAGCGAGGAATAGTGTAGAAGATGCTGCAAGTTCCAATAAGTATGCCTGCTGTAAAATCCCCAGTACTCATTTGTCTGCCATTCTGGGTTGCCATCTGGAAGAAATTAAGGTAGACATAGTCCCAAACCTAATCCAGTCTGAACCCTATTCTTTGACAGTCTGCATGGGATGTGATTTTTGACTTATTTAAATGCTCTCTATTTGCATATCTGAGGACAGTCATCATTGTGCAGGTTTAGCTGTAATACTCAGATGGCATGAAATTCAATCAAGTACTATAGATAGATTTTAAGGCCAAAGAGAACTATTCTGATCATCATTCTAGGATGACCTCTTTCATATCACAACCCACAGAATTTCACCAAGTGATTCCTGCATCAAGCCCATAATTTCTGGTTGAGGTAGAAGATAGGGGCCGGTTTTGTTCTACATCTTCATTAATGATCTGGATGATGGGATGGATTGCACCCTCAGCAAGTTCGCGGATGACATTAAGCTGGGGGGAGAGGTAAATACACTGGAGGGTAGGGATAGGGTCCAGAGTGACCTAGACAAATTGGAGGATTGGGCCAAAAGAAATCTGATGAGGTTCAACAAGGACAAGTGCAGAGTCCTGCACTTAGGACAGAAGAATCCCATGCACTGCTACAGGCTGGGGACCAACTGGCTAAGCGGCAGTTCTGCAGAAAAGAACCTGGCAATTACAGTGGATGAGAAGCTGGATATGAGTCAACAATGTGTCCAGCTAACGACATATTGGGCTGCATTAGTAGGAGCATTGCCAGCAGATCAAAGGACGTGATTATTCCTTTCTATTCGGCATTGGTGAGGCCATATCTGGAGTATTGCGTCCAGTTTTGGGCCTCCCACTACAGAAAGGAGGTGGACAAATTGGAGAGAGTCCAGTGGAGGGCAACTAAAATGATTAGGAGGCTGGGGCACATGACTTATGAGGAGAGGCTGAGGGAATTGGGCTTATTTAGTCTGCAGAAGAGAAGAGTGGGGGGGATTTGATAGCAGCCTTCAACTACCTGAAGGGGGGTTCCAAAGAGGATGGAACTAGGCTGTTCTCAGTGGTGGCAGATGACAGAGCAACGAGCAATGGTCTCAAGTTGCAGTGGGGGAGGTCTAGGTTGAATATTAGGAAAAACTATTTCACCAGGAGGGTGGTGAAGCACTGGAATGAGTTACCTAGGTGGGTGGTGGAATCTCCATCCTTAGAGGTTTTTAAGGCCTGGCTTGACAAAGCCCTGACTGGGATGGTTTAGTTGGGGGTGGTCCTGCTTTGAGCAGGGGGTTGGACTAGATGACCTCGTGAGGTCTCTTCCGACCCTAAAAGTTAGCTTGTTTTTTTTTAAAAGTTGCGATCAGAGAAGATAGTTGGGTATTTCAAATAGTACTGTGCAGCCTGTGTGTCTGATTCAAGAAAGAAAGAACAGTCTGTACTTCAGTAGTAGAAAGCCAAAATATGAGTTTTCTAGGAACTAAAACTTACTGCAGGCTAGGAAATATATTTAATTTTCTTACAAAGATCCTCAGAACAATATAAGAAAATGACTGTGCTCTTCATTGGTGAAAACTTTCTTTTCAATAGCTATATTTGAAATTTTAATTAAATACATTTCATGTGTGCACTTGATTTGAATAAAACACATGTAATAGTATTTTAAAGGACACTAGAAAACTGTTTCTCTGTTGGTTACTTCTACTGGCAGGGATAAACTGTGTTAGAAGTTTGTTGACTGAAAGAGGTTGATTCCTGGCACAGCTCGCCATTTAGGGGGGTGTAGTATGTATAGTAGTTCTTTGTAAGACATGTACTCTTTTAAGACTTGACTCTAAAACTAGTTCTGAAGGCAGATGTAATGGTTTTACAAAATGTGTCAGTTCATGTTGCCCCCCACTGCACTGTACTTGGTTGTTCAAAGACAGCAAAGTCACAGAATTCAGGGTGCGTTTATGTGGGTTCACCTCAAATCCCTGAAGGGAGGATTTGACACAGTGGGCTCTTGGCAAAGAGGCGCCTGGCTTTTGAGAACATCTCTTGCTTCAGACCTGACAAACTCACTAATCCAAGCACATGTCTTGCAGGGTATTTATCCATAAGGAGTAACATGTAAGGTATCTACAGAAAGCTCATAGCTTGTCAAGATTCATAATCATTGCAAGATGCAATATTTATGGAATAATGTATTTATACTGAAAATACACTTTAGGGATGGGGAGTAGAAATTAGTTGCCAGGTGACAATGTGTCTGGGTGATGACCCGTTTGGGCAAGGGGGATTTGTCAGCCTGCCCTGTTTGTCCAGTGATGCAATGCAAGGCTCAATTGTTTAGCCTTGCGCAGTAGTAAGACTTTGCAGTTGCCTCTGATGGTTTCCCAGTTAAATGATTGAAACCTCTGTAAAGGTAAAAAAGGAACTTTACAACAAGGTAGGAGTTTGTCTTGTGTGTGAGTAGACACAAAAGGCTGTTTTCAGTACAACCAAGAGGAAGGAGAAGCACTCTGCGCCCTTTTAATAAGGAAACCCCTGGTGGAATGACATATTTTCATGAACATTTGGATCCTGATTTTTGTGAAACCAGCAAGCTCTGCAATAGACTGAATTTGGGACTGGGGGCAGCGGGGGGGAGTGTCTACTTTATTAGATAGGAAAGGAAACGTATTAATATGTCTAGACCCATGTTCACATTTTATGACTTTGTTTTGTAACCATTTCTTTCACCCCTCTTTCATTTTTTATTAAATCTTTATTCTTTCTTAAATAAACCTATTTTTGTTTTATTATAAATGCTCACAAGTGCTGTGTGGTTTAAAGGAGCAGTGATTTAAGATAAAACTGGTAAACTGGGGTACACTGTACCTTTGTGGGCAGAAAATTGCTCAGAATAGCCAGTATCAGGGGCTGGATATCACAGGGCAATGGTCCTAAGGGACTCAGGGACCTGCAAGGTAAATTTAGGGCTGGCAGAACCCAGAGGAGAGTGCTTGAATGGCCAAAAGGCTGGTGGTGTGAGGGAGCTGATACCTGGCTACCACTTGCTGGAGGCAGGAGGTAACAAGATGACTCACAGGCCTGGGTACCCTAAGAATCAGCACAAGGACTTGTGCAATGCAGCTGCTGCTGCTCACCACTACCACGGCTGTCTCTACTGCCACTTGCTGCTGCTCACCACTGCTGGTGTTTGTTGCTACCATCTTTGCTGTTTACTGCCCTAGCTGTTATCTCTGCCACTGCTTGCGGCTGACACTGTGGCTTTTGCTGCTGCTACTCCCTGTTGTCTCTTCCTCTAGATGTAATGCTGTATTCTGAGGTTCTCCCACTTAGCCCAGTTTTCAATGATTTCAGTTCTTAGTGATTTTACCAAGGAATGGGGAACATTACTGCTGTTGCATTCTCCTTCACTGCAGCACTGTCCCCACACCAACGTCTAAGGTTCAGCCCCTTAGACCTGCTCATCAGTGATTTCAGCTCATGTTCACTGAGCAGAAACAAGGCATCTCAATCAGTCCCCACTTTTGGAGTTGACATCACTACTCCCCCCAAGCAAGTGACTCCCTCCACAATAGGGCATATTAAGTACAGTTCTGCTATCTGTGAGTTATACAATAAGGATACAACATTTCATTACCCCTGCGTTCAACCTAAAGTGGATTTTAACCCAAAAACAGCTGAAATTTATCACTTTCGAAAAGCAGGCCTGTCTGCTGATCATCTAAGCAGAGTAGGTGTGTTCATGCAAATCTAATACCACCAGACCCCAGTTGTCAGCAGGCAGGATTGAACCTGGCACTTCTGAAGCTTAGTGCATAAGCCTCTACTGCATGAGCTAAAAGTCACATGGCATTTAGCCAGTGCTGTAGCAGACGCAACAATCTCTATCTGGGCTAGGTGCCACTAGAGAGGGACAGAGTGCCGTGCCACTAGAGAGGGACAGAGTGCCATACCAAGCAGGCATGGGTTACACAAATACAGTCTGGTCCTGAGGTCTTTCCCCCCAATTCATCAATAGATGTCTGGGGAGAGGTCAGTCAGATGCTGGCTGATAGATATGCTAAGGCACTCTGACACCCATTTTGAGAGTTTTTGTGTTGGATTTATTAGCAAAAGATACAAATAGTTTTGGTGATTTATAAAATGTTTTTGTCCTATTGAGGTACTACAAGATAGCTATTCAATCATCCAAAGTGTGGAGTTTAGCCTTTGCAGAGGACGAGTGAGGTCTTGGAAAGAACACAGGTAAGTGAATACATTGATTTAAGTGAAAGTCTGAGACCACTTCAGGCAGAAGTTTAAGATGAGGGTGAAAAGTAACTACTTATGGAAGGTGGCATAAATAGTCCTGCCATCAGTGCTTGGATTTTTCTCATTCTGAGTAGAGGTACTAGCTGAATAGATCAAAAATGCTGTCTTAATAGACAAATGATACACAGAACATGAGGGCATGGATTCAAACAGAGGTTCCATCAGAGATAGGACTATGCTTAAGTCCCAAGAAGGGGAAAAATTCTTATCTGGCAGAAAATAAGGCATTAGCCCCTTCAAAATTTTGGTTACTGTAGTATGGGATGATAGAAATAGATGTGTCCACAGGGTGAGAAGCTGTGATGTGTTGGGGTTCACCTAGGCCAGTAAGGGGTTAGGTCACCATGTGCCTTGTAACCCTGGGTGTCTTGTGGCTGTGCTGTTTTAGGCCAGAGCTCTGACCCCAACTGCGTCCCAGCCGTTCCCTGTGCTGAGTCTTCCCTGGCCCAGGCTGGCTGTCCTGCCTCCCGCAGGGACTCAAGGCAGCTGGTGCTGGGGCTGCAGGCACTGCAACCATGCCGCCCAGTGCTCTGGGGTTGGGGACGGCGCCGCCCGGCGCTCTGGGGCTGGTCACCCGGCACACTCGGGCTGGGAGTGCTGTGCTGGGGCCGGGGGCTGCAGTAGGGGTGCTCTTGGCTCCTGCGGGGGGGCAGAGGGAGATGGGTGGGGCCTCTGGCACAAGAGGAGGGGCCAGGAGCTAGCCTCCCCCAACAGCTGGGTCACCGGCCGCCCAAGCTTACACAGCACTGATGATTTATAATGAAAGCAAAATGAGTTTATTACAAAAGAATTGGAACCAGTGATACCAAGTAAAAGGGAAAAAAGTAAAAATGGTTACAAGTGAACAAATGTGAAAACACACATCTAAAAGAGTCTTTGTTCAAGAGGATTTCTTTCACTCACAGTTGCCTTTCCAGCTCTTACTGGCCAGGATCCATCACAGTGATCAAATTGCCTGGTTCTTTTGTCTCCTAAAATAATAGGAAGGATAATCCAGAGGTTCTTTGCCCCTCTCTTTCATAGGTCAGTGAACCTTTGAAATGCTGAGTAAAGGAGCCATGAGGTCTGGAGAATAAGGCTCTGTGCTGCTTCCTCCGCCCTGATGACTGCTACAGTGCAAATTGATCTGTTCCTGCAACCTCTGATATGCAAATGAATAACAAATTGACTTTGATTTCACCTGAATGGAGGTGTCAGTCTTTCCTTTGTCTGGGAAAAACCTGTTTACCAGACTTGTCTGGTTTAACACATTTCAGGCCATGTCTACACTGGCACTTTTCTCGTTAAAACTTTTGTTGCTCAGGGGTGTGAAAAAACAACCCTGAACAACACAAGTTTTAACAATGAAAAGCGCGGGTGTGGACAACACTTCTAGTGACTGTAGTAAGAGGAGGCCCTGAGATATAAACCTTGGTATCAGAGGCCCAGTATGAGGCCTAAGGCCTGAACTAAAGTAATGGTCAAGACTTTGCTAACATAAAGCAAAGTTAAGCTGTGAGCCAGAGGCAGGCCCTGCTCACAGAGGCTGGCAAGGAAAGGGCTGATGTTGCATAAATATACATTCACCTAGCAAAGTTAAAGTATAAACATGGTACCAGAACACATTATACGGGCACATTCCACACATAACATGGAACAGGCCGACCCATCCCAATGACAGGGGCAAAAGGGTAAAACGATGGATAGAGTTGTTTTGATCGAACCAACATGTACAAGGTGAGAGGCGGCACCTTGCTACGTAGAGGGGTTGCACCTCAATACATCAGGAGTGATGTGTAACTTGTGTAACTTTAGCGCCCTCGTGGCCAAGATGGAGTCTGCTCTGCAGGCAGCTCTGGCCAAGAGAAGGCGCGTGCAGGAATGCAGCAGGAGAAATCCCTTCCACCCCAGGGACACCTGTTCCAAACCCCCCAGAGTGAACACACCCACCCACAGGAAAAGTACAATGGATATAACAAAGGGAAATATTTATTTACAGAGGGATGAGAGGAGAAATACAACAAGGGGAAATATAGGGGGAGCAGTAGAACAGGGTTGCATTGAAACCCAGGCCCCACGGGCCCAGTGGTAGCACAGCCTGGAAGGGCAGACACCGAGCAATGTGTCTGCACACAGAGTTCAGGAGTCCTCAGCAAAGTTCCAGTCCAGGGGTGAGTCTTGGGTGCTCCTGGTCGTCTTCGGCGCCAGTGAACTTTCCCCCAACAAACCCCTCCGGTGCCCTCTTCTGCCGCCCTCTGCAAAGCCACACAGAGCGACCACCTCCCCACTTAACTAGCTAGCAACCTCCCTCCTTGTTCCCAATGCAGAGTCCCAAGCCCCAGTACTCACAGCCCCATGCAGCTCTGGGCAGCAGTGATACTGGGTCCATCTCCAGCCTGTCCTTCTCGGGCGATTCCTCCCTGGCACAGTGCTCCTCCTGCCTGCCTCCTGTCCTGGGCTGTCCCCGATCGGCCCTGTCCTTCCCAGGCTTCAGGCAGGTTCTCCCTCTTCACTCTTTTAAGGCCTCCCGGCTGCTCTCCCCCTCCCCCCTAGGAAAAAAGATTTAAAGGGGCCATGCTCTCTAAACCCCAAAGGGGTTACACTTGTTTGTACCTGTGTATAAGAATGTATCCCTGGGGTGGTGTCTTTGTCCGGCCGCGGGGGCAGTGGAAAGTCCCGCCACTGAGCCGGGTCCATTGCCAAGAGGCACTTTCTCGTAGTATGCCCAGTAGACTAAGTAATCTACGGGGAACTGCAATTGTGTCCAAGGTCGCAATAAACCTAGTCGACGTGACTTTGCATCTTACTAGACTCTGTGGTTATTGGGGGTTCTCTTCGGGTCTGCTGGGTCAGCTATCTGCGCAGAGCTGGGGCAGCACACAGAGGGAACACACGCACGCAGCCGAGTGATATCAACAAAGGAGAAAGCAGAGCACCCCACCGGTAGCATCTGACAACAGTGACGAAGCTACCACCCCTCATTGGAGGTGGTTTTATTTTGTCACTAGGAGAGCTCTCTCCCAGCGATAAAGAGCGGCTACACAGTGCACCTTACAATGGCGCAGCTGCAGTGGCACAGCTGTGCCATTGTAAAGTGTGCAGTGTAGACATAGCCTTAGTCCCATATTTCCAGCACAACTGTACAGTCCTATGTGGTTTACTGTGCATACACCATGCAGAATATTAATGATCCATGTGTTATTAGTTTTCCAGTGATACCTTACATAACACCTATTGGATATAGATTATGACATTAGTGAGTTGGGGTACACTGGACTGGTTTGGTCAGCTGAAATTCACTGCTAGATAACAGGGAGCCCCTTGCCCTCTAGCACTGGTCCTGCTAGTGAAGACAGGGGGCTGGACTCGATGACATTTCGGGGTCCCTTCCAGCTCTATGAGATAGGTATATCTCCATATATAAAAAAAAAGTGACAGCGGGTGAGGCACCACCTGAAGAGGGCGCATTGGCTAGCAGTGCTGATGCCCGGGATGGCCAGAAGGAGGTGCCAGAGTAGTGAGTTGCACCCCGTCACACCATGCCAATCTTATTTTCCTGAGCACTCTAGGGATTAGGAGAAACAAGAAGAGCAGATTCCTGTCTCAACAAATCAGAAATGCATCTGAAAAGAAACTCAGACTCATTCCTTCCCTAGAGAAAAAAATGTGACATTTGTTGTTTACATTGGTTGCAAAGAGGTCTATGATGGGGCGGGGCCCACTTCTGAAAGGGGATGATCTTGTTCCTCCTTGTCTGTTTATGTAGTGCATTGCTTCTCGGCTCTATGAGCTAAGATGTGAAAAAATTATCTAAGTTTTGTCTGTCAAAACTTGGACAGTGGTGCCCTGAATCAGAGGTTAAAATGCCCTGCAAGCTAGATGAGTGTTTCTGACTTCTGGTACGTCTATATGTAGTTGGGATTCCATCAGGGACCTGGGTCTGCAGGTGAGCCAGATGTGCTCCCCAGCCCTCTTTGTAGGCATCTGTCACCAGGATATTTGTGGGAGTTGGAGAGGCAAACATCACCCCCGACAGACATTCTGAGGATCATTCCACCAGAGTAGTGATGAAAGGACATTCTGGGAACAATTACTGGCAAATCCATGCTTTGTTTGGCTCACTGACTGACTTTAGCCAGTCTTGGAAAGGAAGAAGATGCAATCTGGCACGTGGCATCACATAAGTGCAAGAGCCCATATGACCGAACACACTGAGACAGACCTTCACTGATGTAATTGGATGAGTCTAAAGCGCCAATATAACTCATGGTGTCAAATCTGTTGCAAGGAAGGTGTGCACTTGCTGACCTCGCATCTAAAAGTACTCCAGAGAACTCTATTGATTGAGTGGAAGTAAGGACTGAGAGCGGCCAGCTTCAGCTCCATTCTGCTCCCCACCCAGGCCCAGCTGCCAGGGGCAGTGGCCAAACAAGCTGGGAGGGGGGGGAGCACAGTGGGAGGAGGACAGAGGCCCCCCCCCTGCAAGTAATGTGGAGCGGGGAGAGTGCAGAGGCCCTGGGCTGAGCGCAGGACGGGGGAGGAGACACATGGGGCAGTCACGTGTCCTCCCCTTTAGATTGTGCCCCCCAGTATGGGGAGGCACAAGTTGTCTATGACTTGGTGAATTCTCTTGGAACTGTAGAAAGGCCAAAGGGTAACAGTCTGAATGGCTAACGAGTGTCTTTCACTATGAATCTTAGGTTCTTCCTTGGGACAGAAGGATGGAAATATGGAAGTACACATCCTGCAAGTCAAGAGTTGCAAACCAATCCATGGGACCCAGGGAGGAGATTATAGAACAGGGGTCGGCAACCTACGGCACGCGTGCCAAACATGGCATGCGAGCCGATTTTCGGCGGCACGCCGCTGCCTGCCAGCCCCAGCCCCACCCCCACTCGCCCCCCCCGCCCAACGCTCTCCCCTGCGGGGGCAGGAGGCAGAAGCTTGGACCTGCGGCAGCCAAGCTCCCGCCTCCCCCGCTTCTTCCCCCAGCTTGGAGCTTTCCTGCCCCTCCTCCTCCCTCCCGACAATCAGCTCATGGCCGGGGGAAGGGGGGCGGAGCCGAGCCGCAGCGTGCTCGCTGCTCCGGAGACAGAGAAGAGGTAGGGACGGGGCCTTGGGGAAGCGGGTGGAACAGGCATATCCCTTCCAGCCCCCTGCCCTGAGCCGCTCAGGGCAGGGGGCTGGGAGCACCCCCACAACCCGAGCACCCCAGCCCTCACCCCTGAACCCCCAGCCCTCTGCCCTGTACCCCTGAACTCCCCCCCA
>QXTE01000022.1:14031726-14060889 GCA_003942145.1 Platysternon megacephalum
AACTCCCCCCCACCCCCAGCCTTCTGCCCTGCACCTCCACACACACCCCCAGCCCTCATCCCTGCCCCCCTCCTCCCCCCCAGGTCTGGGGTCCCAGCTGCCAGCCCCATGCCTTTTAAAAGATCAGCATTTTAATTTAATTTTAAATGAAGCTTCTTAAACGTTTTGAAAACCTTGTTTACTTTACATACAACAATAGTTTAGTTATATAATATAGACTTATAGCGAGAGACCGTCTAAAAAACGTTAAAATGTATTACCGGCACGCGAAACCTTAAATTAAAGTGAATAAATGAAGACTCGGCACACCACTTCTGAAAGGTTGCCTACCCCTGTTATAGAAGCAAGTGTACCCATTGTGAACCAAAACCAATGAATGCACTTGTTTAGTCACCTGCGGTCCAGTATAGGATGCTGTTACAGGGTGGCTCCCCAGCAACAGGCATGCTCACCTCAGGCTCCCCTTCAGTGGTTCCCAGGAATATTCCGCAAATGCTTTGCAAGTACAAATAGCCCTTGCAAGGTGATTTACTCCACACCTATCTTCAGAGCCAGTAACCACCCCAAACCCACCAAGAAATCGGTTATCTACAGCAATAGTTCTCAACCAGGGACACGTGTATCCCTGGGAGTACACACAGGGCCTCCAGGGGGTACTCAACTCATCTAGATCAGTGTTTCTCAACCTGGGGGTTGTGGCCCCAGGGGAGTCACAGGACGGGTTTAGGGGGTCACAAGTGCAGGGCCACATTAGGGGATGGCAAGCAGGGAAACTGCCAGGGGCCCCATGCCACAGGGAGCCCTGCGAAGCTAAGTTACATGCTTCAGCCCTGGGCAGTGGGGCTTCAGCCCGAGGTGGCGGCCTTGGACTTCAGCCCTGCCGCCTGCGGCTCTTGCTTCAGACAAGGCTCACAAGTAAACCACAGGCTCAAGTATTACACTGAAGTGTAAGTACAATAGTTATATTCCAATCAATTTTTTTATAATGATATGGTACAAATGAGAAAGTAAGCATTTTTTCTGTAATAGTGTGCTGTGACACTTTTGTATTTTTATGTCTGATTTTGTAAGCAAGTAGTTTTGAAGTAAGGTGAAACTTGGGGTACACAGGGCAAATCAGACTCCTGAAAGGGGTGCAGTAGTCTGGAAAAGTTGAGAACCACTGATCTATTGCCAGGCACTCAGATACCACAGAATATCCACCAAGGAGAAAGTCTGGGATATACATTTTAACACACTTAAAACCACCTTCACCAAACAAGGACACTCCCCTGGAAAAGTAGATCACGTCATGGAATGGGCCATCCAAATATCCCAAGAGTACCTGCTTCAATACAGAAATAAACCCCACCTCCAATGACACACCCCTAGTTGTAACCTACCACCCCACGCTGGAACCCACCTGGGGTATCATCAAACAATTACAACCCATACTCAAAGGGGACCACATCCTGAAAGAAATCTTTCTTGAACCCCCCTTTTCTGGCCTTCAAACCACCCCCTAATTTCTCCAAACTCATCATCAGAAGCAAGCTTCCCACAGTCCAGGCCCCCATCAACTCAAAGTGGCACCGGACCGTGCTAGAGCAACAGATGTAGAACCTGTAGACATATCTCCACTGCTACAATGATTGACACCCCCCACAACACACCTTTCAAGATCCCAGGGGCCTACACATGCCTATCACAACATGTGGTATACCTCGTCCAATGCAGTAAATGCCCCGATAACAACTACGTGGGTGATACCAGACAATCACTATGCTCGCAAATGAACGTACACAGGAAAATGATAAAAGACAAAAACACCATAGCACCTGTGGGTGAACACTTTTCACAAAGCGATCACGCTGCATCTGACCTCTTAATCCTCATCCTCAAAGGAAATCCGCACAACACTTTCAAAAGATGAGTCTGGGAGCTTAAATTCATAACTTTGCTAGACACTAAAAATCATGGACTGGATAGATACACTGACTTTATGGCTTATTACAACAATCTATTAGCCACTAAACCTGCCACCCCAGTTTAATTTTTTTTCTTTGACTGGAGAGGTGTTAGGGCCACATCACCTTGAATGATCCCTTGAAATCTGTTAATTATTCCTGTTAAACAATCTGTTCCATGTTGTGTTTATTTAGCTGTAGCACCCTGAGTACATTTCCCAGACCTGAAGAAGAGCTGTGTGAGCTCGAAAGCTTGCCTTTCTCACCAACAGAAGTTGGTTCAATAAAAGATATTACCTTACCCACCTTGTCTCTTTAATATGCCTGGGACCAACATGGCTACAACACTGCATGTAACTATAAAGTGTCAGCCAGTCATTGATGGTTAGTTGTGTGGCAGTTGAGGATAGTTCGTTATTCATTTATTTATTTTAATTAAGATGATTTGGATATATCAGGTTCCATTAAATTACACAATAGCTGATCAATGTGTAACCAATTGATCTTATTTTTGTTATTCTGCTCTCCCCCCTCCAATGCCTTCCTTTTATTTATCACAGTCACTTGTTAAATTTGGTCTCAAATTAAACAAAGCAGGGACTGTATCTATGATTTGTACAGCACCAAACATAACAAGGCTCCAATCTTGACTGGAGCTTCTGGGCACTAATATAAACAATTACTACTATTAATAGTGCTCAGAACATATTCAAATCTTTGTTAGATGTAGGATCTAAAAAAAAGTAAAGTAAAACAAAAACTGTTGCCCTCTTATTATATGCATTCCTTTTTTATAGGCATGCTGGTTTTTAGGTTTGTTTCTTGAACAAAGTTGAACTGCAGAGAGCAAACGTAGTGAAGTATTCTGATTTAATTGTCATTGCCAAAAAATTCAATATTCCAATTTATAATATTTTAAATGTGCTCCAGTTAGTGATAGAGAATAAACTCGGGTCAATACACTGAAGCATATGTGGTGTGCAGAAAATTGCTCCTACATTTACTAATGTGGTTTAGGTTTCATTTTTCTATAGTTTTGAATAAAAAAGTAACTCCTAATACAGCTTACAGACGTACAAAGCAGGCAGCACATTAAGGGGAGGTGTAGGGAGCAGGACTTCTTTGATTTTTAAATAGTTATGTTTAGACTAAAAAAGTTCAATAACGAGTCTTTTATTCTATCTGAAAAAATAAGAAAGAGGGTGAACGTGATGAAGGGGAAACAAGAAAGCAAGCATCAATGCAAAAACAGCTACAGCAGAAAGGAACATGTTATCCTGTGAGATTCTAAACCATGAATCACCTTTGGTGCCGGTCCTCTAAGTTTTTGCTAATACCAGAGGCTAGTATTGGCAAAGATTTTGACTAATAAACACAGCCAAACAAAAAGCAGCTTGACACCTTCAAAGCACTATTGAGCACAGCAACTAGTGCCAGTCAACGGATGTGTGGCTTTATGAGCTGGTCTTGTGAGAGTGGGTGGTCAAACTTCAAAGAGAAATATGGTTCCTCATTCCATTCAGCTCCTGCAGTCTTCAGTGCTTTGTAGAAAGCTAGGTTTGCTTTTTTAGTTTTACTTAAGAAGTTGAATTGGGAACATTTAAACAATTCCTGATTTAGTTTCTTACTCAACTAAAAGGTGGCCTGGCTGCCTATGAAGCACTGGTGAGTTCGGTGGCTTATGAAAGAGGAAGGACCTGCATTTCCCTGTGAAGCAACTGACCAAATTTCAAACTAAAAACACGCAACGATGTCTCAACTGTCTCTTCCCACTCAGCCCAGGAGTGCTTTTCAAATGGTCAGGCTCCTTGTAAATTTAAAAGGATAGTATAAAACTACAAATCATATGCAATTGTTTTTCTTACCAAATTTACTAACATCACTTTAAAAGTATTACAAGTCGGAGAATTAAAAAACGATTTAATTTATTTATTGCCATTTGCTGGTTTACTTTTTACATTTCACCACTAATTTAGCTCCAAAACTAGATGATTTCCAGTTAGTTTATATATCCTACAGCATTATTTTGTATTGCAATTGGTAAACTGCATCCCAAAACTCTCTAAAAAGATAAATAAAAAAGGAAAGTAAAATAGATTATACAGAAAATACATTGTTGCAAAACTAATTGAAGGACTGCTAATTTAGCAGACAGGTTATATCACACAAGATTTATTACACTATTCTTTTTTTTAAGTCTTGGCCTTTGAAATTTATTTCACATGTGACCTGAGAGCTAATTGTAATGCACTTTTAAAGTGCTCTATCATGGAGATTCACTTTACGTAAACTTAAAAAAATAGAGAGCGGCATCATAATGTATTGCAGGGGGCTCGCAGATTATAAAACCAGATGGGATTATTATCATCATCTAGTCCAGGGGTGGGCAAACGTTGTGGCCCAAGGGCCACATTTGGGTCTGGAAATTGTATGGCAGGCAATGAATGCTCCCAAAATTGGGTTTGGGGTGCAGGAGGGGGTGAGGGCTCTGGCTGGAGGTGTGGTCTCTGGGATGGGGCTGGGGATGAGGGATTTTGGGTGCAGGAGGGTGGGGGGAGGGATTTCGGGCAGGGATTGAGGGGTTCGGAGGATGAGAGGGGAAATCAGGGCTGGGACAGGGGGTTGGGGCACGGGAGGGTGTCAGGGGTGCAGGCTCCGGGCGGCGCTTACCTCAAGCAGCTCCCGGAAGCAGCAGCATGTCCCTCCTCTGGCTCCTACGCAGAGGCACGGCCAGGCGGTTCTGCACACTGCCCCATCGGCAGGTGCCACCCCTGCAGCTCCCATTGGCCCCAGAACCCAGCCAATGGGAGCTGCGGAGGCAGCGCACGGAGCCCCCTGGCTGCCCCTAAATGTAGGAGTTGGAGGGGGACATGCCACTGCTTCTGGTAGCTGTGGCTCACGCGGAGTGACCCCCAACCCTGCTCCCTGGCTGGAGTGCGGGAGCAGGGCAAGCCCCCAGACCCCACTCCCCAGTGGGCGCTCGAGGGCCAGATTAAATCGGCTAGCGGGCCGGATGTGTCCCGGGGGCCATAGTTTGCCCACCACTGATCTAGTGTGACCTACCTAATATAGGCCAAGGTTTCTCAACCTTTTTCTTTCTGAGCCCCACCACCCCACCCACAATGTGCTAGAAAAACTCCATGGGCCAGTGTGTGTGTGGGGCCGGGGGTGGGGGAGCTTGGGGCTTTAGCCCTGGAGGGTGCCGGGCGGGGAGGGGTGGCTCCATTGGTGTAGTTTGACTTCTATTTTGCAGGGTCAAATCTGCATGGTGGTGCAGGGAAGGGGTAGCTAGGGGCTGTGCACAGTGAGGGGTGTAGCTCAGGGTGGAGGGAGGGGGTAGCTAGGGGCTGTGCACAGTGAGTGGTGTAGCTCAGGGTGCAGGGAGGGGGTAGCTAGAAGCTGTGTGCAGGCAGGGGGTAGCTCAGGGTGCAGGCAGGGGAATAGCTAGTGGCTGTGTGCTGGGAGGGAACCTTTCACAGTGAGGTAGGTTTTCCAGACCTTGAATCATTCTTGTAGCTCTTTTCTGAAGCCTTTCCAATTTTTCAACATCCTTTTTGAAACGTGGACACCAGACATGGACACAGTATTCCAGTAATAGTCTCACTAATGCCGTAATACTACCTTCCTACCGCTATTTTATATTCCCCTGATTATATATCCAAGGATCATGTTCGTCATTTTAGCTACAGCATTGCACTAGGAGCTCATGTTCAATTGGTTGTGTCATGGGGGGGAGGGGGGTGTCTAAAATATGGCTCTACTATTGACTTGCTGAGATTCTATCTTGAGCAAGTCACTTACTTTCTGTATCTGATTCTCCATCTGTAAAATAAGAATACATACAATACCTCAAAAAGGTGTGACTATTAATTCGTTAACATTTGTACAGTGCTTTGAAATGCAGTGTAATACAAATCCAAAGTATTTATTGAACTCAACTTTTTAGTGCTCTTGTACTCCTTTTTCTAATTTTTTTAAATGAGTATTAAAAGAAAAGAAAAGCATCTCAAGTCAAACTACTGACATGTACTTGTGCACTGACAGAACACTACACCGAGATGACATTATGTAAGGACATATTTACTGTGCTCTAAAGGAGGCCTTTGATTAGGACCAGAGAGAGGAAGAATGGTCCAGTGGTTGGGATAAACTCTGCTCTGCCACACATTTACAGTTAACTTGGGCAAGTCACTTTGTTTCTCTATGCCTCATTTCCCCACCTACAAAATGGGGATAATAGTACTTCTTTATCTCACAGAAGTGTTGTAAGGACAAACACATTAGGGACTGTGAGGTGCTCAGATACTATGACAATAGGGGAAATAAAGCCAATTAATGAGAACTAAGTATTAACAATAAAATCAACTCAGGAGCTCCTATTGTACAATATAATATTTTATTACTAACAAAGATAGTAAAAACAAAACTATTAAAATATATATAAAGTTTTCAGTTTACAAACAGGAGAGCAAGAGAATAAAGAATATTTAATGTTTCTTCACAGAGGATATTTCAGATTTTTCTCATTCTCTATCTCAGCAGCAAGAATATTGTGTGCTAAAAATAAAAAGGGAACACTAAAAAAAGAACATCCCTTATTTAAGGCAATAAATTACAAATTATAAAATGCAGCAGACACAATATAACATAAACATGTTCGAATTTCAATATACGTTGGATAAAACAAGTAACTTTGGTTTATCAGAACTACAATTTCTTATTCAATGAGTATTTACATGACCTTTCTGTTATGCGATTTTGCTTGAGTGTTCAAACCACCCCCCAAAAAAGCTGTTCAAAGTGGAATGTAACAGCCTCACTGTACATTATCAAAGTGGATATGTCACACCAAGAGCCCTCCTGTTACCAATAAGGCAAAATGCAGAAGAGCCCTATAGAATGTATCAACATTAGTGTTACAGATGGAAGGTGAAATCCTGGCTCCACTGAAACAGCAAAACTCCCATTGACTTCATTGGAGACAGAATTTCACCCAAAGGGCCCTGTCCTGCAACCCTTATCCACACCAGTCATCTTACTCATGTGCATTGTCCCATTGAAAACAACGGGACTACCTCCAGTAGCAAGGACTACTCTGAGCTGGGGAATAGGGCCCTAATACCAAAAAATCTAAAGAAAATGTGGCATTTCTATATATACAAACAGACCATTAAATCATGAAAAAAATTATGGCATGTGGAAAATGCATTATTGTCCTGTTTTAAGTGAAAACCTCATCTGATGAATTTGCATGTTAATATTCAAAAGTTGCTTTTTCTGCAAGATCATACTTCTCTACAGAGAATCTTTAACATTGGATTTTTAGAAAAATGAGCTTCAGAATATGCTGTCCTTGTATACTTAGAGCTTTGTTGTGCCTCCTCACTGGGGGTGAGTGGAACACCACTCCAGCAGAAGATCTGGGAAGCATCCTTTCTGAAGTGGAGCTGCACCTCATGCACCATTCCTGTACGGAATGCACAAAGGCTGCATCTTTTTGAGGAGAACAGTCAGTGAAAAAGTTAGGCAGGGTTATATCTCTGCCGCTTCTCTGCCCCATCTCTTTGCACTGATGCTGACACAAATCTCTCCCACTCCTGCTATCCCTTACCTCAGCCCTTGTGTAGTGATATCAGAGATTTTTGAACTACTCTATTCTGTTTTCTCAGCACAGCCCTGGGTGGGCATCATTTTGCCACCATTAGCTGAAAATAGGGGGGGAAATTAGGTAGGATTAACTAAATTGGCAGGGAAATAGAGTGGCAGCAGCAGACCATAATATTGAGGTTAATAAACTGACAATTGGAATGTGCTCATGCAAACTGAAATCTGGGGGTGGGTCTGACCCGGCACTGGATGCCTTGCAGGGGAAGAGGAAGTCCCGTCCTCCCCAGCCCAGCCGGGCCTAGCAGGGTAGGAGCCATGACCATGTCTTCCCCAGTCCTGCCCCCTCCCCACAGTGATTTACCTCTCTGCCGGCTGCCCAGGGCACCTGAAACATACTGCTGGGAGGGCTGCATGACTGCTTTTGTGGCTTCCCTTTGCTTACCAGTCAGAAAGTCATTTTTCTGTAGGGAAACAAAGAAATCTGCGGAGGACATAAATTCTGCGCATGCACAGTGGCACAGAATTCCCCCAGGAGTAATTATTGTATCAGGGAATATAATTTAGGATAAATAAAAAATACTTTGTGTCAATCCTGTGTGTCAATCAGTTATAATGGAAGCCCGTATCCATGTCCTCCCAGAGATAACAGGTCTAAGCTATTCTGGGGAGTCTCTTGAAGAGAATCTGGTGAACCCAAATAGTTCCTCTAGGACAGGCCCACTTTTTACCTTGCAGAAATAGATTAATAGGTTAGTAGGTTACCTTGAAAGGAACCTCTCGTAAACCCGGGAATGGGAGAATAGATGAGCTATTCTGTGGGGGTACCCTGAGTCTGTTTTTGGGGTAACAGTAGGTGTGCAAAAATAAAGGTGTCTCTCCTTTCTTATTTGTGGAAGGACCAGACACAATCTTGCTCTAGATGTGGAGGTTATATTAATGCTTATATTATCCTGTAGTGACTATTGCTCAGAAGGAAATGATGTCATCTTATTAGCACAATATTGTTGATCTTATTGGTACTAGAAGGAAGCACCTTAGTTATCAGAGTTGTGCAACATAAACAAAACAGTAGTTCTTAATGTTGAGTTTATAAAAATAAGTTATTTACAAGATTCATTTTTAACTACAAAATAAATCACTATAATTCCAGAGTGCTTTTCAGATTCAGTGTAGAAATAACCATAATACAGTGCTAAGATTAGAACATCATGAGACAATTACACATTAAAGATATCCATAGATTTGTGTAATTTCTAATTATTCTAAATGACACAGCTGTTTAAGATGCAGTTACTTTAAAAAGAAAAAGAAATGTTAATAGGAAGACTGAAAGACACCAGTGAAGCAAATTAAATTTTTATGAATCAGAGGGGTAGCCGTGTTAGTCTGGATCTGTAAAAAGCAACAGAGAGTCCTGTGGCACCTTTAAGACTAACAGATGTATTGGAGCATAAGCTTTCGTGGGTAAATACCCACTTCGTCAGACGCATGCTTTTTATGCTTCAAAATAACGCAACTGTCTTCCATCAATTATTTTTACTGTAATTTAAGAGCATGTTCGTGTATTGGAAGAGAAAAATATTTATTTCTCTTATTTCTTTTTCTCTTAAATTACTGCTGACCTGCCCAGTTGAGTGCTATTAGAATTTCAGTTTCCATTACTCTCTTATGAGGTTAAATACAGTGGTTATTGCTAGACCTCCCCACTATGTAGTGTAACTTTTAAGTGCAAAACAAGGGATATGTATGTGGTATTTTTACAAGGCACAGAGCATCAGTAATCTCCAGTGTAATACAAACCCATAACAGTTTCATAAACTGAAATCATTCATATAGAAATTCTAATCTTTCAAGGATTTGAACTGTTTCCAGAATCCTGATCTTTTCTAGTGTCTGAAGCTGAGTGGACAAGCATTGATATGGAGCCGCTGGTACTGCCTGGTTGTGAAACACTGGGTAGCTGTGAATTACTGACTTGTAGTGGATGAGTTTCAGTAAAATCGCTTTTAGGAGATACCCTATATGTAATTAAAAACAAAAACAAAACACACTGAGACCATTTTAAGCATATAATGTTTTAGACTGAAACACAAACACATTTAGCAACAAAATGGTAATATACATTGAACTTACAACACTCCTTTTAAAAGACAATAATATAGTTCTGAATACTCTTTCCTTAGCCATTTAATAGGCCTTTGTGTTCCTGAGTCCAGATGGTCATCACTAATGTTTTTTATACCAGCCACCCATCCAAAGAAGCTGTATGGCAGCCACAGACATCTTGGCAAACATTGGATAGGGAATGCTTTTCAAAGCCTTTCAATGCTGTTCCTTTATTTGTCTTAGAGGTCACTATTCAGCAATATAAGTAGGGCTCTACCAAATTCATGGTCCATTCTGGTCAATTTCATGGCCATAGGATTTGAAATTTGGTAAATTTCACATTTTCAGATGTTTAAATTTCACAGTGTTGTAACCATGGGGGTCCCGACCCAAAAGGGGGTTGTGGGAGGTCACAAAGCTGTTGTAGGGGGGTCATAGGATTGCCACCCTCACTTCTGCGCTGCCTTCAGCAGCCAGTCACAGAGCTTCCTGCAGCCGCAGGAGTCTTCCAGAGGTGGAGGTGGGTCCAATCTCCCCCTTGCTGCTGGGAGTGTCCCAGCCAGGGACTCGTAGCTGCGAGTCCCGGCTGGGCTGAAAAGGGACAGGGCTTGTCCTTCCCCTGTATAGTCGCTCTTGGTGGGGGATCAGACCAACCTCCACAAGTCTCCTCTGGCTGCAGGAACCTCCGGGGCTACTACCCAGTCCCAGAGCTTCCTGGGGGGGTGTGGGGGGGGGGGAAGCACTGAGAGGTGGGTCTGATCTCCCCCCGAGAGCGGCTGTGCAGGAGAAGGACAAGTCCTGTTCCTCCCCAGCCCTGCTGGAACTCGCAGCTAGGAACCCCTGGCTGGGGTGCTTCCAGCAGCACGGGGGAGATCAGATTTCAAGGGGAAGGGCTTAGTTCACGGTCCGTGACACGTTTTTCATGGCCGTGAAATTGGTAGGGCCCTAAATATAAGGCACATCCTATCCCAAGATAATAGCTCTAGTACTTCAAACCTCTGCTAGAAAAAATCCCCAAATCCTCATACAGAAACACATCATCTGCATGGTCATGTGGAAAGTAGTTTATAAGAATTACTTTTTCCTTGCAGCTATTGTTAGTTATTGGACAATCTGTCTTCAAAGGAAAAGGACACAAAAATATACCACAGTATTGGTAGTATGAACATACACCAGAAAACTGAAGTCCAAAATTAGATAAAAAATAAGAATCTTACCTTCCTTCACACATTCTTTTCATACTCTCAGATAAGCTAATCATATCAACCGTGTTGTCTGCCTTGCTGTTCTTTTCCACCTGTTCCATAGAAGTAGATAATATTTGTAGGACATGTTCACCACCAGCATTCTCCCCCTCCTCCACTTTCTGGGTGGATGTTCCATCTGCCTCCATCTCTTTCTCAGATGTTTCTCGAGGGGTTTTAATTTCTGTGAAGTTCTCTTGGCTTAAGTAATCAGGGTTAGTAATAGGCACTGCAGAAGTTCCATGATTTGTTGTAGCACCTGTACTAGTCCCCATAGACTTAGAAATAACCTTCAGTTTGTGTGAACTGGATTTGTAGTGCTTCTTTTTATGTTTAACTTTAGAATTGTGCTTCAAGAAAAATTCACATGATTCTTGCAACACTCTTCGGCTCTCACTGATTGGACTGAAAAACAAAAGCATATGACTAGTTCATCAAAGATCATCTAGACTCAGCGGAAGATTGCTTCTTATTCCAAAATGTGAAGGGAGTAACGAAGGGGGTGGCTCTAATGTTAACCAATANGCCCCCCCCCCCCCCCCCCCCCGAGCACTGCTTTACCTCGTTATATCCGAATTCGTGTTATATCGGGTCGCATTATATCGAGGTAGCGGTGTAGTATAAAATGGGCAACATTTTTAATCACTTAGCTGAAAGTAGTTTACAGCTGAAACATAAGAAAGACTTATACAGGAAATGGAAAAGTAGGGAGATGGAAAGGAATCTATAAGCTCACCATCCAGGAATGCAGACTTAAAATAAAAGGAGCTAAAGAAAACCAAAGTAATGTGGGCTGGGCAAGTCCAAGGAAATAAAGAGTTCTAAAAATACATCCACAGTTTAGGAAGAATATAGGAAATCTAAAGAAAAATAAATCAGGGGAAAAGAAAAGGATACAATAATTACAAGGGATGAGACCTAAACTTATACTCTGCTTATATTGAAAAGGATATGGCCCATGCATCTCCTACAAAAGAGAACTCTAGGTAAGTTTAAATAAAGGAATGGAATTACTCTTGTGCAGAAGGGGATAGAAGACGACACAGTGGTCTGAAACAATAGAAGAAAAAATTACAGTAGGACATTAGAAATAGTAAGAGAATTAGGGCAGCAGAGTAAGCTACTAAGAAAAATGGTGGAGGGACTATCACTGCAAGATACGGTTAAAGCATTAGTGCAAATGATGTAAGCAGCAGACCTGGAAAATGAAAGGAGTCAGAGTTGATGGGCCAAGCAGTCTTCCCTGATTTAACTGAAAGTTACAGCCATGTTAGTCAGTGTTAAAAGCAGCAAAATCCCTTTTGCTCAATTTAAAGGACCAAATCAGTAGGGAAGTATGTTTTCTACCTTATTAGGGCCCAATCATGTAGTCATTGCACAGATAAAACTTGAATTGACTCCAGTGGGAATTTTACCTATGTCCAACTGCAGGATTGGGCCCTGAGAGAGTAAACAACAATATTTTTTCTATATTACCTGACATATATTTAAAGGGACACATGTTACAAATACATTTTTTTTAAAGCTTATCAGTACCACATACAAAGAGTTGCTCTTACTCTCTCTTGCGATTTCTGTTGAAGAAACTGGCCCATTCAGAACAGGTCTTTTTACTTCCCACCCAGAATACTGGAGAGATGCCAACAATTAACGTCATCAGGTACTTCATCAGAAACAAAAATATTTCTGGTCTAGCTAATGCCTTTGCCTGGAAGATAACAAAGTTTAATAAAAAAAACACGCACACACAGACACACGCACACTTTGACTCTTGACAAAGTGCAGAAAATGAACAGAAACCATGTACAAGAGCATACTGAAGTACTTTCTATTTTACACTAGCTATGCTATACTGCATTCAGACACACTATGGACTGAACTAAAACATGCACAGTTGAGTCAGATCTGGTTAATCTTTGCTTATGGAGATGTAGCTGAAGATGTGCACAGGAGGTGAGGCATAAGGGGAGAATTTTTTAAAAACTGGAAGAGGGGGAAACAGTATTATTAAGCAGTTTCTCCAGTGACACACTGCATATTTGGGAGCTTCCTCTGGATACAGAGGAGATGATGGAGTGGATGAGTCAGGATCTTCAGAGAACCTCAGGACAGTATATAGAGGTGAAAGTAAGCCGGTCTGGTATACCGGCAAGAGACGGTACACAGCCAACTGTACCAGCAGGGGGCAGCTTCCCCAGGCCAGCAATCTAAAAGGGCCCTGGGCTCCCGGCAGTGGCTGGAGCCCCAGGCTCTTTAAATCACCACCGGAGCCCTGGGGCTCCCAGTCGCCGCCGCAGCTACCACTACCATGGGGCTCCGGCGGTGATTTAAAGGGCCCGGGGCTCCCGGCCACTGCTACCATAGCCGGAGCCCCGGGCCCTTTAAATTGCTGCCAGAGACCCGGGGTAGTGGTGGCGATTTAAAGGGGCCGGTGATTTAAAGGCCCCACCCCTTCCACCTGAGGCCCTGCCCTTTCCGGTTGAGGCCCCCCACCCTTGCTCAGGACCCTGGCCCTGCGTAAGTCCCTTAAGATACTTTCACCCCTGACAGTATACCAGCGTTTTCTGTTGTTTATTGCAACATTAATCCACCTTTGTGCAGAACAGGGTCCCAGTTGATGAGACATTTAACTCATTAAGTGGTTATTTAACTTCCTCTCCCATGCCCCAAATGTAATTTATGTTTTCTTGATTAATCCACTTGTCTCTGTATCCTGGCCTTCAAAGCACTAGTCACTCTTTTTGTTAGTTAGGTACCCGTAATTGTTGAAGCTGAAGCTTTTGGTTTTGTTTTGAACTTATCAGGGTAAAAAGAGAAGCCACTCTGTAGTTAATAGGTTTTTGTCACTGGAAAACAACAAGTACAACACAAAGGAACAGATCCAATTGTAATATTTCTTGGTATAATATTTGATTGCATATGTTTGTTCTGTTGCTATTTACTCTCTCCAATAAGCTAAATAATCCTTGATAATTGTCATTAATTTCTGATTACCTGTGCTACTATATTTAAGCATTGCAAGGCAAATTTGTTAAAGAAGGAATAGATACCTCAGCTCTGAACTTCCTTACTTTGGAGGGTTTAAGTTGACAAGGGACTCAATGCTTTATCCACCGAAGACAGTGGATATTTTGTCACTGACTTTAAATGGGAGCAAGAATAAGTATTAAGGACCCAGTCCTATGAGGGGCTGTACTCAACTCTCATTGACTTCAATAAGAGTAGAGGGTACTCAGAAACTTGCAGGATCAAGCCCTAACGTTCTAAGAATTTTGTGTTTATTTTCCTTGTTTTTATGGTAGCTCATTGCAGTACAAACATTAATGGTGGGATGCAAGGCAACTGAAGAACTAACAGTTCTCTTACTGATATTTCCTTCTTAAACACCAGCTCATAAATAGAGAGGCATAAACCCAAAATTACTTGACATGACAGAATTTTATGCATTAGAAACAAAATGTAATCCATAGAGAGTACTGCATATGTGCAGTTGGTATGCATATTAAAGTCTTTCTGAAGACAATTTTTAAATCAAAAGTCAAATTTTAAACCAGAACATCTCAGCAATTTAAGATATATATTTTTAAAATTTCTAAAATTTAAGTCCACATTACCAAAAATCAGCTTGCACATATGTAGTCATAGTTGTGAGAAATAGAGTGAAAAGCTCAGTATTTTGTACTTGTACAATTTAAGAAAAGACAAAACTGATTTTAATCAAATGTGGCTCTGACCAAAATGTTCTAATTCGAATGGCTAAAATTAGTTGCTTAAATCCATATTTAGGTACATATTTCAAGGCAGCCTCATTTTCAGAAATGCTGAGTAACTTTAGGCACCTAAATTAGAAAATTTGGGGCAGTAGTTTTTAGGAATAGCTACCTATTATGTAGAAAGTTTCCACCATGAACAATTTTTTTATGATTAAGTTCAAAGAACTTAAACATTTAAAATTTAAACTCATTACTCTAAAAAGATTTTAAGTGCTAAGTGCCACCAACCTGATTAGCTGAAGATTTCAACATAAATATTGGTTCAGTCAATTTATTTAAATGTTTAACTGGTCTATGAATTTTATATTGTGTGTATTTCATTGGCTTTCTTAACCTACAGTCTTCTACCCACTAAATGTTGTTACAAATATCATAATGCATCTCAGTGCCTTTTTTATGTTAACATTACAATATGAATTATACAAAACATTACTCCTCACCTGGTAAGGACAGGGAATATGGTACTGATCACAATGGTCAAAGACCCAAGTGGTCTCCCAGATTCTCCTATACATCTGCTCATAAACATAACATCCAAGAAGTGCCACCAGTGGTACCAGGTATAAGCCACTAAAGACTCCAATTCGAATCATAAATTTCTTTAGCTTCTCTTGGTTTCTGCCATCATGCTGTATGACTTGCCGCACATGATTTAAAGAAATAATTCCAGCTAAAAGGAGAGAGAGACCAACAAAAACACAAAAGCACAAAGGCAAAAGGACAAAGTATCGAGATGCATCCAGGTCATAGAGACCAACAAAGCAAACTCCACTGATATTGTCCCCTTCAACTTTGTTCATTGCAAGAAGCATAATGGTGAGAAAACCAGGTATGCCCCATGCAACTGCATGGAACCACATTGCCTTTTGTTCAATAGCTTCACAGCTCCATTTTCTTCCTGCTGCTAGGAACCAAGTGATCGTAAGAATCACCCACCATATCGTTCCTGCCATAGTGAAAAAATACAAAACCATAAAAAGGACAGTGCAGGCTTTGTTTTGAGAGCCAAGAACAACTGTTTCACCAATTTCTAACCTTTCATCTGCCTTGTTACAAGCAGTTCTATTTCCCAGCAAAAAGCCAATGAAGTACATCAGAGACACTATACTGTAACAGACTGAATAATATATGATTGGCCTCTCTGGGTATCTGAACCTTTTAACATCAATCAGAAAAGTCAAGAATGTGAACAGAGTAGCACAAAGGCAAAAGATTGAAACTATTCCAATGAAGCTTTTGGCAACATCCAGCTCATAATTTTTGAAGTACATATTGGGACATGGGGGTGCACACTGATCAATTCCCAAAAACTTGTAGCCTTGTCCATTGGAGGTCTGCAGATGCCGTGGACACCAAAATCCATAGTCCCTTTGAACCTGCCCTGGGGTCTTCTGTGTTCCATGGACCTTTGTGGTTACAGCAGCAGTGACAGGAGCAGTTTCATCACAATCCTCCAGTCTACACAGATTAAGAAAAGTGCATGTACATTAATACTCTTCCACTATCAAGTGTTCCCTTATTTTACTGCTATTCTTCCTAAGTGTGAAAAAAACTGTTTCTGAGTAATATATTTTTATACATGATCCAAAACTTAGCTTATGAGAACAAAATCAGGTGGCATTTAGAAAAAACTTTTAGCAGAGTCAAATAAAATCTTTAATGTTAAGTTTAGAAGAACAGTTGAACACAAGCTAACTATTCTTTACAAAACCTTGGTTTTGTATTCAGTTGGTTATGAACAGGGCCGCCCCTGGAATTGTGCCGCCCCAAGCACGTGCTTGGTTTGATGGTGCCTAGGGCCGGTCCTGGTTATGAAACACTTCAGATTCTTAAATTTAAAAAAGACATTTTGCAGTTGTTTCTTTACTGGTCTTATTCCACATCAAAATTGTTTATATATATATGTAAACTCGTGAAAAACACCCATCACAGATTTTTATATCTGGTTGACAAATTGTTGTTTGAGATTCACTGGAGATTCACAAGCTCCAATCTGAATATAGGAGTGGAATGTTGAACATCTGGGATATACAGATGGAAATATCATTGCTTTTATTGGACCAGCCCAATGTTTAACTGCTGACAATAGTGGTTTGATTGTGTTGCAAATCACCTACTCTCAGAAAGCTCTCTTCCCATGGTACCCAGTGGCTCCACACTTCTTCCTGCTCTTGTTCTCAGCTCTGTAAGGCCCCTTCCTGTGCTAATTAATTTGAAATCGAGAGATCAAGACTATGAGATCAAAGAAGGGATAAACAATTCAGGCTGGTGGGAATTTAGAACATTCTGTAGAAGTCCCACAATAATAGCAGTGTAAATCCATTCAAAAAGGAAAAGACTCATTATTAGAAATGGAGAGATGACCTTTTTAACATTAACTCTGCCATTACTAATGGATCTGCTTGTTTTATATCAGTTGATAACACTTTACCTCAGAGGGAAAATATTTACAGAAGCAGTCAAATGGTGAGGACTGTCTGTCATAGAACTGATAAGGACTTTGATATTCATAATACATTACTGGAAGTTACCTAACTGAAAAAAACAGGAAAAATAAAAGGAGAGCTAGTATAAAAGTTGAACACAATTGTAATTATTTTTTCCTCTAACTTTAAAAAAAATTAATTTAAATATAGCTTGTGACATTTAGAATTTGATTGGACAAAATAACAATCTGTTTTATAATGACCATTTCTGCATTAGCAGGTGATGGACTTATTATCTTATGGCTAGATTATGCAATCTTTACTCGAGTAGGAACACACTTATTCAGAATGGGTCTACTCATGTGTGCAACTACTCACCAATGAGTCTGAGTTCCACAATTTATCCATGAGAGTGAGATTAGATTAAGAGTGCCTCTGTAAAAATGGCATGGCAGAGTTCCATGATCATGATTTCTCAGTGATTTCCATAACAAATGTGCTCAGTTTAAAAGTAGAAAGGTTTTTTTCCCCTAAATGCCAGATGGACAAACTCAACTTGGGCTCTTTGTTTCATCACCACCATTAATAAAGGTTCTTTTGGACAAATTAGATTGGCCTGAGAATTCTAGAGACTGAAGTCCTTTTTAACCATACAGCAGTAACATCATGCACTGCACCAGTACAAGCTTATCTGACCAACATACCAACTTGCTTTATCCTTGTTCTGGTGGAGTCATCTCTAAGGAGTCAGGAGTGTCTATCTTAGGGTTCTCATTAGTGCCTGTCTCTCTTAACACTCTCTAGGCTCATTCAGTCTTTGGCCTTTCTGAGGTTGCCAACAACAGTGCCAGTTACTGCTGACTCCAAGGGTATTTTTTGTGCTATGGACTCTGTATTAAGAACTGGACAGAATGTGTTAAGAACCACCTCACTTCGCATATGAGCAGTAGAAAGTGTTAACTTTAAGTCACTATTGTCAGTAGTAGAATAATTTAGAGATGCAATGGTTCCTGGAAAAAATTGAGTATTTGATTTTAAAATATAATTTAGAAAATATACTGAATCTCTGAATAAGATTCTAAGATGGCTAATTCTACAGAACAATTCTGAGAGGTTTGTAGCTCTGCAGAGGGGCAGAGGTGAGAGTGTGAAATGCTGCAGAGCCTGAATATCCCATGGGCCTCCATACCGTGTTTCCATGCTACTGCTTAACCTGTCCCCTGCCCTTGGATCCATACTATCACAGACTCTCTTCCCTGTGGCTATGCACAGTAAAGAGGTGACTTATGGTCTACAAGTGTCTAAATGGGGAAAAGGTTTCTGATAGTAGATGGCCCTTTAATCTAGTAGAAAAAGGCATAACGATCCAATGACTGGAAACTGAATCTAGATAATTCAGACTTAGAAATAAAATATGCACCTTATTTAACAGTAAGAGTAATTAACCATTGGGACATCTTACCTAAGGATGTGGTGCATTCTCAATCACTTGAAGTCTTAAATCAAAACTGGATACCTTTCAAAAACAAATGCTATAGTTGCCAACGGAAATTACTGGGTGAGGTTCAATTTCCTGTATTATGCAGGAGTTCAGACTAAATGATAATAATGATCCCTTCAGGCCCTAAAATCTATGAATTTATGATTATCTCTCTGGGGGCTAAAAGAAACAGACAAAGATAAGATTTTTGTGAAATACTGAATATTGGCATGCAGCATAGATAAAGTAATGGGAGGTTTAATTTGTTCAGCTAAGTGGTTAAGATTAAAATAAAAGCCTTCTGGTACTTAGTGACAGAGTGATTTATATTTCATAGTACTGTATAGTTACTCTTTGGGGGCTGTAATACTTTGGTCTAATTTCGGTTGTTGGGTTTAATGTGTGTGTGTGTGCTGGGTGGTGTTGATGACCTGGGATATACAGGAGGTTAAGCCTGGGGAATTCTGCACCACTGCGTGTGCACAGAATTCATGTCCCCCGCAGATTTCTTTGCTTCCCTGCAGAAAAATTACTTTCTAACGGAAGCAAAGAGAAGCTGCAAGAGTGGTCACATGCCCCTCTCCAGCAGAGCGGGCGTGTCACTTCAGGCACCCAGAGCAGCTGGCGAAGAGGTAAATCACTGCTGGGGCTGGGTACGCCCCAGCCAGTGATTCCTACCCTGCGCTGGGCCCGGGGAGGATGGGACTTCTTCTTCCCCTGCAAGGAGCAGCCAGAGCCGGGTCAAACTCACCTCCAAAAACCTCCCCCAGCTGCAGGAAACTCCTTACACACACCCTGTTTCCTGCCACATTGCTCCTCAGCTGTGTGGGCAGAGGTCACTATATGGGGAGCTACTCCCACTGCCCACAACCTGTGCATCCGGACCCCCCCATACACAGACCCCTGTCGAGCCTCACCGCCCCGCATCCGAATCCCCACCCTTCCAAGCCTCACCCCCTGCATCCAGATCCCCACCCCTGCTCCCAGACCACCCCTCGCTGAGCCACCCGCACTCAAACCACCATCCTCCTGCACCTGGACCACCCCTCACAGAGCCCCCCACACTCAAACTCCCATCCCACTAAGCCCCACTCCCCCAGCACCCAGACCCCCCCACTGAGCCCCCTACACCTGACCCCGCCAGGCTGAACCTGCCTGCCCCACACCTGGTGCATCTGGCGTGGAGAGGCAGGGCCCTCGCGTTGTTTCTGGGGCAGAACTGGCCCTCGCGTTGTGTCAGGGTCAGATGCTGCCTCACTGCTGAGTCTGTGTCCTGCGGGAGGGGCTGCAGGGTGATCTTCCACCTCCATGCAGCCAGTGGCCTGTGCTCCCCACTGCCATGTTGCAGCCTCCACATTTATTTATTGACAAATACAATTTGCAGAATTTTATCGAATTTTAAAATATTGTGCGCAGAATTTTTTTTATTTTTTTTTGGTGCAGAATTCCCTCAGGAGTAAGGAGGTCACACTGGATGATATGGTGGTCCCTTCTGACCTTAAACTCTATAATTCTTCATAAAACCTCTGTGAAGTAGGTAAGTACTATTATCCCATTTTACAGATAAGGAAGCAGACAGAAATATATGTTTTAAGCATTTTGTACTGAGACAAAATCACTAACAGGAAATCCAGGAAATTAGTTTAATAAAGTTTCTTGAAGAGAAATTTCTCTCTTGCTCAGGTAACCTCTCCGGGTCCCCACTCATGTGGGGACTACTCTGAAGCAGATATTAACACATTCTCTGTCTCAGACCTTCAGTTCAGCAGTGGGTCAAATCTGGAGTGTTTGAAAATGTCACCTTCATTGCCTGTCAGATTAAAAGGTACTACACCTGTTACATTCCAGTTCCTCCGGCCAGGTGATCCCAAAAGTGTCTATCAACTGTTTACAGTCGGAGTACACTCTCTCACAAAGTCTTCGACAAGGGTGAATCACATGAATTTGCTTCACGCAGGCAGGCACAAATGCTTTACACAGAAATGTGTGGAAATCTGGAGAACAGTGGAGTTTCACAAGAGGAAGAAAAGGCTTTACAAAAAAAAAAGAATGATTTTGATTAGTAATTTTTAAAAGAAACAGATCAGCAAATTTAAAAACCATGGACTTAACAGAGACACTAGTTTTATTCATTTGTAACACCTTACAGCAGGGGTAGTCAAATATTTTTTGTGAAGGTCCAAATTTCTTGGTCAAGGTATAATTAAGGTCCGGACTCCAGTGGGAAGGGCTCCAGCCTGGCAGAGCTCCATTTAGGGAAGGCGGATGGGAGGGCACACCCCCCCACCCCGAGTTATGTGTCACCCCTGGCTGCCTGCCGTGGCTCCCGCTGTCAGCCCTGGGCACCGGCCGTGGCTCCATTTGGGGGGGGGGCATCTGCCCCCCTCAGTTACATGTCTGTCCCGGGCACCTTCTGGGGCAGTGGGAGCCTCGGCCACACACAAAGTGACACAAAACCGGGGGGGGGGGGGTAGGTGCACCCCCTGCCCTCCCTAAATGGAACCCCCTTTGACCAGGGGCACACAAAGCACAGTTGCCACAGTTGGGCTAAACTGCAGGCAGGACTGAGCTGCAGTTGTGCCTTCTGGCCACTTGAGCACGCTGTGGCCCCTGTGGAGTCGGGTGCTTTCACTCCTGCTCTTCAGTCGCAGGCGGTGGTGGCCAAAGGATGGTGGAAGTGGCAGCAGCAGGGTGAGTGTTGGTACAGGCTCCTCCACCTTACCCCGCAGCCCCAGCTCTCCCAAGCTCAAGCACACGGCCAGTCACTCCTCTACCCACTCTATCCCCCCCCCCCCCCCCCCCTCCCCCCCCCCCCCCCGAGTTGCACAGTCCAGTCAAAAGCCTTTGGCAGTCTGGATTTGGCCCGCAGTCCACCTATTGACTACTCCTGCCCTACAGCCTGCTAACCCTTAATTGTCCACTTCATTGTAAGAGGTCTCCTACAGAATGTGTGAACCCCTTGTGTTTAACAATCTGTCCCACCTTGTATTTTAGCTCAGACACTCTGGTTACCTTTTCCAGACCTGAAGAAGAGCTATGTGTAGCTTGAAAGCTTATCTCTTCCACCAACAGAAGTTGGCCTAATAAAATATATTACCTCACCTACTTGGTCTCTCTCATATCCTGGAACCAACACGGCTACAACAATACTGCAAATAATTTTAATCACTATGGTTCACATTTTACTTTCATGTGGATTTGAAAAGATATTATGAAAAAAGACTACTTGTTTGACAGTTATAAAAAAGGATTGTAACTAGTGATCTGAATGACTGGAACAAAGGACTTCTGAGTTCTATTAACATTGCTAACTGTAACTCTACTCTGATATCTTAGCCCAGTGGCAACCTCTCTAATTCAATTTCCCCATCTGTGAAATGAGGATAGTACTATACACCTACAAGTGTTTTCTAAGACTAAGATTTTCAAAAATGGGTGCCTAAAGTTAGGATCCTAATTTCATAGTTAGGCACCTAAATAAGTGGCCTGGTTTTAAGAACTGCTGACAACCTAGCAACTCCCATTTACTTAAAAATCTTGGCCAAGATATATCACATTCATCACCATGGGATCTGAATGCCTGAGAATTGTTATGATTAATGTAATTAAGTAACATTATTGATTTTCTATATAATATATTTCAAAACTCAAAAACAGGCCAGCGTTCCTCTGTCAAAGTGTTCCGAGTTTATATCTTCACTACATAAAGTAAGACATTGAATTACTGGTAACCACTTTTACCTAGCAACTACTAGCATAAAATTAAATACAACTTTACTAATAGCTTAATGCACTGTTTTCAGGCAGACGGGCCTACTAGAGGAAAAAATAACTTGTTATTTATGTTATACCAAATTGATTACTAGGTAAAAACATGGTTTAACTTAGACTGCAGTCCCATCCACTAGTTACTGCTAATTTTGAGGGTCTATTTGTCATTATGTTGACAATATATACCAAGTAATATACCTAAACTAGGACAGCTACTTGATTAAATACGTCTCTTTTCGTGTTACTGTAAAAAAACAAAACAAAACAAAACAAAAACACCCTCCAAGATTCAGGTAATATTTGTATTAAGTTATGTCTCCAACTAGTAGTCAAATATGTATAACAGGAAAGTTGAAATAATATATGACCCATATGAAAATCTGTAGATAAATCGGATGAATATGAGGAGTTCTCACAGTGGAGCAGAATGTATGGTATAAGCAAATGTGGACAGAAAGGAAAAATTGTTACCTAGCTATTTCTTTCCAATTAATGGATATGTCTCCCAAACCTTATTATACCTTCTGGCAGCTAGAAACAATTCTAAAGCTGTCAGTCAGTGATTGGGATAGGGAGAAGTCAATTTTTGACTCTGCAATGGAAACTTTAACATTAACAAGCTTTTTTCAAACCAAGATGCTTTAACGTTCAACAGTAAAGATCCCCTGAGGGAGAATGGGATTGGTGGACATGCTATTTAAGAGAAAATAAATTTACAAATAAATACATTTTTTTCTCACAAAACTACATGTCCAACAATCTTAATGGCACATAAGTAATAACATTTAGAGGTGTGTTTGGGATGGGGAAGATAAGACAGAGTAAGAATAACAGAAAAGCCCCTCATTAAAAATAAAAAATGTTAAGTTGGCACTACGCCATGGAACAGTCTGGCTATGTGCTTCATCTGCAGATTCCATTACAGAAAGTAATGCTTTATAAAAGTATGTGCACTTGACCAGCTGTCTTTGCAGTTGTCTTCTGTTGGAACCCTAAGACTTGAGCACTTTCTGCTGAGGAGGCAGGCACAACTCTGGTATAATATGCAGCAAGCAAAAACCCCAGAATATCCAATAGCCTGGTGGAATACTGGAGACCCAGGTTCAAATCCCTGCTCCAGATCAGCGTCTCCTAGGTGAGTACCCTAACCACCAGGCTATTGGATTTTCTGGGGTTTCTCTCTTAATTTTGTCAAAAACTTCGAAAGGTCTCGATTTTGTCCCAATACAAGGGACAGAGAAAAATAATTTCCCATCCAGCTCCAGCTGGGGTGCGGGCTCCGGGGCGGAGCCAGAAATGAGGTTCAGGGTGCGGGAGGGGGTTCCAGGCAGGGGCAGGGGGTTGGAGTTGGGAGGGGGTGAGGGCTCCAGCTGGGGGTGTGGCCAGGGATGAGAGGTTTGGAGTGCAGGAGGGGGCTCCGGGCTCGGACTGAGGGGTTGGGGTGCGGGCTCCGGGAGGGAGCTAGGGTGCGGGAGGGGGGTTCCGACCTGGGGCAGGGGGTTGGAGTGCAGGAGAGGATCGAAACATAGAATCATAGGACTGGAAGGGACCTTGAGAGGTCATCTAGTCCAATCCCCTGCACTTATGGCAGGATGCGGGGTGTGGGCTCTGGAAGGGCGGTGCTTACCTTAGGCGGCTCCTGGAAGCAGCTGCCATGTCCGGCTCCTAGGCGGAGTGGCCAGGGGGCTCTGCATGCTGCCTGCGCCCACAGGCACCGCCCCCATAGCTCCCATAGGCTGTGGTTCCCAGCCAATGGGAGCTGCGGAGCAGGCACTCAAGGCAGGGGCAGAGTGCAGAGTCCCCATGGCTGCCCCTGCGCCTAGAAGCTGGATATGCCGGCCACTTCCGGGAGCTACACAGAGCCTGGGCAGGCAGGGAGCCTGCCTTAGCCCCATTGCGCCACCAACCAGCCTTTTAGCAGCCCAGTCAGCAGTGCTGACCAGAGCTGTCAAGGTCCCTTTTCGACCGGGTGTTCCGGTTTAAAACCAGACGCCTCGCAACCCTAAAGTGCCACCATTTTATCACACTCTATTCCAAGGGCTCCCTGCAACCCTCTGACTCCCTCCCTCATGCCACAGACTCTGTCATCTCCCCATTCCAGAGACTGTGTGTATCTCCATAACCCCCCTCCCCATGCCAGGGTCCCCCATTCTCCACCCTGTCAGGGGCTCTAAGTGCCCTCCCATTCCACCCCCTGCAACATGCCAGAGGCTGTTTGCATGTCCCTATCAGGGCCTGTAATGTGAGCAGTCTGACCCAGTGGTCAGAGCCTCAAGGAGAGTCAGGGTCGTGGTCAGGAATCATGCCAAGGGTCAAACTGAAGTCAGTAACTGGAGTTAGGGAAAGGAAGCAGGAACAAGAAACAAGGCAAGGTAACAGGAACAAGAACCAGGCAAGGAGAAAGGAACTTGGTGTCAGGGATCTGGTCAGCAGTAGGCCTAGCAACTACTTGCTCAGACAAGGAGCATAGCAGGAACAGGAATCTTTACGCTAAGAGGTGTTCAATCAACAGTCTGCTGTTAGTCAGTTGATCCCATTGAATCAACAGGTGCAGCCCCTGTTTGCAGGTTATCAGCTAGTTTGCTTACCTGCCCTTGCAGCATGGTGGTGCAGAGGATATGGTTCCTGGCTCGGTACATCCACAGGCCTGGGCTTGAGACATATGACAGTCCCCCATTTGGTCCTATGCTACACGCCAGGGCGTCACTATAGCCCCTTCCCATGCCAGGGGCTCTGCATCTCCCCCTTCCCACCCATGCATGGGCCCCTCATTCCCCCCACCCTATAGCAGGGGTTCTGTGTGGGCCCCCATTTCAGGGTCCATTATTTCTTCCCTGCCATGCCAGGAGTTCTGTATGAGTCCTCATTCCCTCCTTGTATTCTTATTTCAACCAGTTCTTTGATCTATTGAGAATTACTAAGGCTAAGATTTAGTCATGGGTATTTTTAGTAGAAGTCATGGACCGGTCACAGGCAATAAACAAAAATTCATGGCCCGTGACCTGTCCATGACTTTTACTATAAATACCCCTGACTAAGTCTTAGCTGCTTGTAGGGGGAGGAGGGAAGCCTTAGGGTACCACTGCTTCGGGACAGCTGCTCCAGGGCCACCCCCCAGGACCGCTGCTGCAACTGCAGAAGTCATGGAGGTCCCAGAAAGTCACGGAATATGGGTTTATGGAAAACAGATCCTTCAAACTAACCCGGTATCTTTTTTTCATGAGATTACAAGTTTGGTTGATAAAGGTAACAGTGTTGATGTAATATCTCTAACATAAAATGTTTCCTATCCACCCACACAGCTAAAGCTCTTGCCCAGCCATCATCTCACATCTTGATTACCACAATATTTTCTCTGGTCCTAACAAATGCAATCTGGCCCCGCTGAGATCCTTTCAGAATACTGTTGCAAAGATCATTTTCCTACGCATAGCTTTGACCATGTCTTGAACCCTCTCTTTGCATCAGTCCACTGGCTCCCTCTTCTCTATTGTATCAAACAAACTATTTTTGTTAATCTTCAAAGCCCTTCACAGCCTATTCCCACCCTACCTTCATCTCTCATTCAGTACAGAAAGGTTGACTCTTGCCTTCGATCAGTCCATCATGTCAGCCTCCTTCGCCCACTTGATAAATTTTCAAACAAGCACCTCCCATGATGTCTCTCACGCCTGGAGAAGCTAGCATGCTAAAAATAGAGAGTAGCTGTGGCAGTATCAGCAGTGGTACAGGCTAGCCATCCTGAGTACATGCCTAGGGTCTCAAATGGGCATGTACTCGAGTTGACTAGCTCATCCTGCAGCTCATGCAGCTGTGGCTACATTCTATTTTTAATGCACTCGCTCAATGAGAGCTAGCATGAGTATGTTTACTTGTGTTGCCCTGGATTTGAGGGGTATTTGTACCCCAGGATTTGATCAAGCTAACTGCAACCATATTATGTGCATTCAGCCACCATGAATTAATAAATAGACCACCACATAGTTAAGGATTAAACTGAAAGCAGGCTTTTAGAAGCAAGGTCAAAACTAACTGGCAGTTTCTGCTAATTAGAATGGGAGGAGGGGAAAGAAAAGTCAACAACTGAGACTGAAAACCTTGGTGGACGAAAATCTTGGATTTGGGCGCCTTTGATATAGAAGTTTATGATGTTAGGAATGTTTGTTGATAAGTAGTTTATTGAAAGTTAGGAAAAGTGCTGATTGAGTAGGGGTCACTATGACCTATGAATTTTGTAGAAGTTAGTTATACACGACTAGCTAATGCAGTGTACTTTGGAGCAGTCCTCTGAAGCCATCTTAAGAGATGTTTTCCTGACGCCTTTTCTCCTCAGCAGGTGAGCAACTGGCCCCTGTGAACCTGCTATTAATTACTCAATACTATTCCAGATTTTAGGTAAATACTTGGGATGTTCTAAACCTATTTTTTATGTGTGTGTGTTTAAATCTAATAAACTGCAGTACTAGATAGAGCACGCTTACTTGCATTAATCTTTTATCAGACGGAATTGCTGTGTTCCCATTGATTTATTCCTGACATCGCCTGGAGTGAAACAGTTAAGTTACCACTGCTGTGGGTTCTGAAAAACCCTGGGTAGCAGTTGAGCTGGGAATCACACCCCCAGCTCAAAGTGTAGACATACCCATTATTTCCTTGTATTTTCCTGTTGGTCTGGCTGTATCCCTCTGTTGTCTCTGGTCTTATACTTAGATTGTAAGTTCTTTGGGGCAGGGACTGTCTTTTTGTTCGCTGTCTGTACAGCGCCTAGCACAATGGGTCTGTAAGGCATTTGAGTTGGTACAGCACAACTTTTTGATTAAAAATTAGAATGATACAAATTATCATGGCACATTAAATGGATTAAAAACTGTCTGACAGGTCTCAAAATGTCAAATATATGCTCTAGTTTAAACAAGAGTTAATTCAGGTAAGTGCCATGGCTTGTGTTAAATAGGAGGTCAGACAGCATTATTATAGCGGTCCCTTTTGGTCCTGTAACCTATAACTAGGGTTGTCAACTTTCTAATTGCACAAAACTGAACACTCCTTTCCCGCCCCTTCCCCAAGGTCCCGCCCCTTTTCGCTCCATCCCCCCTCCCTCCGTTGCTCGCTCTCCCCCACCCTCACTCACTTTCACCGGGCTGTGGCAGGGGGTTGGGGTGCAGGAGGGGGGTGAGGGCTCCGGCTGGAGGTGCGGGCTCTGGGGTGGGGCCAGGGATGAGGGGTTTGGGGTGCGGGTATGGGCTCTGGGTGTGGGCTCCAGGTGGGGCAAGAAATGAGGGGTTCCCGGGCTGGGGATTGGACTGCAGGGGGGGTGAGGACTCTGGCTGGGGGTGCAGGCTCTGGGGTAGGGCTGGGAATGAGGGATTTGGGGTACAAGAGGGGGCTTAGGGCTAGGTCAGGGTGTTGGGGGGGGGTATGGGTTCTGGGACGGAGTTTGAGTGCGGGAGGGGACTCCGGCTGAGGCAGGGGATTGGGGTGCGGGACAGGGTTCAGGGTCCCGGCTGTGCTTTCTGCGGCTCCCAGGAAGCGGCTGCTAGGTTCCTGCAGCCCCATGGCGCATGGGCAGCCAGGGAGACTCTGCATGCTGCCACCCGGGTCCCCTTTCGACCGGGCGTTCCAGTCGAAAACCGGACGTCTGGCAACCCTACCTATGACTCTATCATTACTGTAGCTATGAGTGTTAACAATTCCATTCGAATCCCCATCTTTCATTAGTCAGAATTCCAACCAGAAGGGAGTAAAGCACCTGGGAAAAGATTTTCAAAGCCACAAAGGGTAGTTAGATGCTTAACTCCTATTGAAGGCCAACAGGAGTTGACCACTTAACTGCCTTGTGCCTCTGAAAACACACACACACACACGTTGTTTTGCTTTATATTTCTCTAGGCGGCTTTGGCCTGTTGCAGTTATTTTACACATAGTAGTAAGAGTAGGAGCTTTAAAATAATTTAATTGTTGTAAAGATGCCCTCCCTATTATACTTCTTCCAAGTTCAAAATAAATTTTTTTATAAACTGTCACAAAGTTTAGAAACAGTATAAATATGAAATCATCATTTAAATCTTAATAAAATTAGCTGCTGTGAAACAAACTGAAGTACAGTGATTTAAAATCCCAGCTTTTCCAAATGGCTTACAAAAAAACCCCACCACACTGCATTTTGAGGTCTGAACCTAAATTATAGATGTCACTATCTGTAATTTACAATTCAAAACAATCATAACAGAATGCTTCTATTCTAAGCACTACAGATCTGAAATCTTTGTGCAAAACTTTCAGTTATATATAGTTCTCTCCATGTAGATTATACAGAGCACAAATGTGAGACAAAAATAAAAACACTCTGTAGACCTTCAAATAACTTTATTATATACCTCAGATACACAGATTTTAAGGCTCGAAGGGACCACTATGATCATCTAATCTGACCTCCTGCATAACACAGCCCATAGGACTTCCCTGAATTAATTCCTGCTTCAAGTCCAATGGCTATGGTTGAACTAGAGCAGGGGTCTCAAACACGCGGTCCGCAGGGTTATTGCATGCAGCCCGCGAGCTCCTCACGGCCCCCCTGCCCTCCCCCAACGTTTACCTAGAGCGGCTGCCTGCCCTGCCCCCGCGCCGGGAATCGGCTGGAACCTGGGGAAGGAGGGGCGCAGGGGTGTGTGTGGCTGTTGCTTCAGGCACCGCCCCCAGCAGTTCCCATTGGCCGGGAATGGGGAACTGTGGCCAATGGGAGCTGCTGGGGGCGGTGCCTGAAGCAACAGCCACACACACCCCTGCGCCCCTCCTCCCCCAGGTTCCAGC
>QXTE01000022.1:14061448-14141896 GCA_003942145.1 Platysternon megacephalum
AGGGGGGGAGGTGTCAGTAAATGCGGCCCTCGGCCCAATGTACTAGTCCGCATGTGGCCCTAGTGGTCATTTGAGTTTGAGACCCCTGAACTAGAGCACATCTTTTAGAAAAACATCCAATCACCATTCAAAAATTCCCAGTGACCCATCACAACCTTATAAATTGTTCCAATGGGAGGGCAAACCTCAACTAGCTGATGATAGCACCTGAACCCTGAGTTAGTTGTATGTCCTTCTTCATATATTTATATTTATATCCATACTATAATAAATGGATATAGCTGGTAGAGCTCTCTGCTTTTTGCAAACATAAAACAACAATAAATAAAATAAAACAAAATCACTCTGGCACGCCAGGTCAGAGTGCCACTTACATTTGACCAGGCCAAATCTCAGTGAGTGGCATTGCAACCTGATGCAAAGGGTTGTAGCACAACTCACTCAAATTTGGCCTAGCTGCCCCATGCTTATCGTGACGGAGGGGTGGCCAGGCCAAACCTGTGTAGTACTGCAGCCCCATGCGCCAGGTCACAATGCCCAGAGTGGGGCGTCAGGCCCAGCTCCACAGAACAGGAGCCATGTGGGATGAGCATGGAATGGGCTTGCTCTTGAGGGAAAGCTAGCTCTCCAGCCCAGCCTCCCACCCTCTGGGGACAGGACCCAACCTCACCTCCCCTCGCCCCAGGGGACAAAATAAAATACTCAAATATGAAATAGTTCTGCAATTAACTGTGGTTTTAACCTATTGCTTAAATCACCCTCTGTATCAAATGACTGGAGAGTAGCTAATATAACACCAATTATTTTTAAAAGGCTCCAGATTCAATCCTGGCAATTACAGGCTGGTAAACCTAACTTCAACACCAGGCAAATTGGTTGAAAATACAGTAAAGAACAGAATCATCAGACACATAGATGAACATGATATGTTGAGGAAGAATCAACACTGCTTTTGTAAAGGGAAATCCTACTTTATTAGATAGGAAAGGAAACTATTAATAAGTGTAGGTCCTAGTTTGCATTTTATTATTTTGTTTTGTATTATAATCATTTGTTTCCATCAGTGTCTTGTTTCTAGTTGAATCTCCATTCTTTCTTAAACCTTCATTAATTTTATTACAAGCGCTGTGTGTTATGTAGGAGTGGTGATTTAAGGTAAAACTAGTAAAATGGAGTACACTGCTCCTTTGGAGGCAGAGGATCTGGAATTTATGTGAGTAACCAGGGTCACGGGCTGGATATCACAGGGAAATGCTTCAAAGGAACTCAGGGCTGGGGTGCATCTATTATTAGGCACCTAAGCAAAGATAGGGTTGGCATAGCCCAGAGGAGAGTGCTTGAGTGGCTAACAGGCTGATGGTGTTAGGGAGCTGACAGCCACTATGGGCAAGGCTACTTCTTGCTAGAGTCAGGAGGTAATAAGGTGACTCACAGTCCCAGGTACCCCAAAGACCATGACAAGTGGAGTAGAGTATATCATGGGGTGCAGCTGTTCCTCAGTTCCTCAACCTGCTGCCTCAGAATTCCCGGGAAGGGTCAACCCTACACAGCTCTGCTGGATAAGCTTTCATTGAATACTAATGAACATGTCTATGTGTGGTGGGGGGCAGAAGGGAAGCATGCTGGTGAAGCCAGAGCTCCTCTTTCCCCCAAGCCTCATCCTGTGCCATCCCACCAGGATACACCTGTCTACTCACAGAGGCAGATGGAAGATTAATGGCTCTTCAGTGTATTAGGACCTTAAAGTTTACTACTACTACTTCTGTAAGATCCCGCAAGTTATGAGATTTCTTTGGATACCAGCAGTATTGATATTTAAAAAATAAGTGTGTGCCACATAGCAAAAGAAATTCAGTAATTCAATTATTAGAGGCCTGTGAAATTATTTTTATTTTCTATATTTTTTTTGTTTCTCTGGAATTTTGTGTTCGAATATAAGAATGGCCATACTGGGTCAGACCACTGGTCCATCTAGCCCTGTTATAGAGCTTGCTGGCTTCACAGAAACCAAGATCCAAACTATTATGAAAATACCCCTGCCCCATAAGATATTTCCTCAGTGAATGGATACAGAGTGCCTCTCCCCACCTTGTTTACTAAAACAGTCTTTTGTCTTTATTCATAGGTAGGGCAAGAATCCAATTAGAGGGCTGGCAATCAATGTTCCATTTTTGCCTGGAAGTGGTTTAAATTATTTGCAGTTGTGTCTGATGGTTTTCCATTGATAGTCGATGGAGCAAAGCTAGAAAACTGAGGGGAAGCTAACCAAGGAGGGATGACAACTCGGTCCTGCTTGAATGGGCCATCACCAAGACATATTATCCCGATGACTAACTTTTACTCCAAGTCCATAAAGCATACATTTAATATAGTTACATTATTTCTTAAATATTACTCATTCATACATCTTGTAATGATTATGAGTCTTGATAGGTCATGAGCTTTCAATAGATACCATACACGTTACCCCTTACAGCTAAATACCCTACAAGAGGTGTGTGGCATAGTGAGTTTGTCAGGTCTGAGAGAGACAAGAGTTGTTTGCAAAGAACATGGGACCCGTTACCAAGGGGCCTACTTGTCACATACACACCCTAACAAAACTAAACACATTCCTCATCTGGGCAGCAGTGACGGTGAGGGTAAGGGTATGAACAGGTGGGGAGGGGGGGGAGGGCGAGGGGGAGAAATCAGGCATTGGTGGGAAGAAGTAGTGAACCCCATATATAAAACTAGAAGATCCTCTGGTTTAGGAGGCTGAATTCCATCAGCGATCAAGTACAGAGATAAACGCTGAAACCTGTCCTCGACCCACCCAACAAAATGAAGACCAGAAATCACACGAGTTGAAATTCAAGGAATTTCCGACCCTCTCTAGAAAGAATTCATGAGAGAACATGGACCTTAGGTTAATTAAGAGTCTGTCATGTCACAAAGTAAAATGGGCTAGGTTAGCTACAAGTCTACAGAAACTCTGATCAATCTAGAAAGACTACACACAAAGCATATCACAGCCACAATGCAATTTACATAACAAAGATTATTTGACTCTTATTTTGGTTCATACAAAGAGAATAACCTAACTAGTCTTGATAAAAGTATAGGAATTTAATAGCCTATTTTCTGGAGATATATAGTGAATTTTACCCAAACTACGAAGTAACTTTAAAAGAATCCAATTAGAGAGCTGGCAATCAAGTTACGCTGAAGAGATGAGGGACTGATCAGAGAGATGAGGGACTATATCATTTTTTCTAAAACTCATGAAATAATTAAAGTTGGCACAGAAGTTTTCAATGTTAGGTTTCAGAGTTAACAATTTAGATTATCAAAATAAATGGCTACTTTAGCAGAATGATAAGTTAAAAATTTCTCATGCTCTGTCCCCTTAAATGAAAGAATATTATCTAACCTAAAAGTACATTTTTCTAATTCAGAAGCACTGAATAAGTAAGGGTAACTAGAAAGGTCTTACCAATCAAGTTTCAAAAAATGAAGCACTAACAGGGACCAATCTATTTGGAAGATGTAACAACACCCCAGCATGATGGCCTACTTAATAATAAGGAAACTTGGTGTCCACTAATTAGCAAAATATTTACAGATCTTACAGGGTATGTCTACACAATATTTTGAAGCAAGCTTCCCAGCATGAGTCAACAGATTCAGGCTAGTGGGGCTCACACTAGCGCTCTAAAAATAGCTGAGCAGATAGTGCTTTGAAGTTGTGGCTTAGGCTGGAGTTTGGGTTCTGCTTTAAGTATATTTTCTCTGTAATTAATGTTTGTATAAGGTTTTGAAAAAACTTAAAATATATGTGTTAAGTCCTGTTACTGCATCAGAGTGCATCACTGAATTACTTTACTTCAAAAAGCACATTTGGGGCTAGATTCAAAAGGGGGACATGGGCACTGCAATGCTGAGAATTACAGCACCTAATCTTTAGGTACACACATAGAGGAATTCACAGCAGCAAGTTAGGGGCTCAGGCTCCCCTCACAATGCATGGGGAAAGCTAGGTGCCAAAAAAGGGATTCACAGAAGTCAGCAAGCTGAATTGAGAACCATCTAAACAAGCCAGTAGGAAATGCCAATGAGAGGAGTGTGGCCTATGCCCCATCCCTCAAAGGCAATTATGCACTTGCCTTTGGCCTGGAGTTAGTGCCTATCTCCATTCAGGATTCCAGGCATAAATCCACTCCTGGAGTTAGGCGCCAAAGCCAGGTCAGCTCTTTCTCAAGGGGAGAGGGAGGAAGAGGCCTGCCCCCAACAGCCCAGTAGCTAGAGCACTCACTCAAGATGTGGGAGACCCCTGTTCAATTCCCCAGTCTACCTGATTTGGAGCAGGGAACTGAAGTCAGGTCTCCCCTACTCCCAGGTGAGTGCCCTGGGCTATAGGGTAGTTGTGGGTGGGGAGGGAAGAGTTGTCTCTCTCCTGTTGAAGCTGTTCCACTTTGTATAAAATACTTAAATATCCATTGGAGCAGGGACTGGAACCTGGGTCTCCCAGGAGAGTGTACTAACCACCGAGGCTAGAGAGTCATTCTCACTCTCTCTGGCCCAATGAATACTTATTTATATAAAGCGGAATGGCTTCAATAGGACACTCATTGGTTAGGCCACTCACCTATGGGGAGTGGGGAGACCTGAGTTCAAGTCTCTGCTCCAAAACAGGCAAATTGGGGATTTGAACACCAAAGCCTAGGTGACTGCTCTAGCCACTGGGTTATTAGGTAAAAGGGGCCTAATTTGGTAGGCATGCTCTTAGGCAGACTTTGAGCACAGCTAACAGCTCAGTCCCTGCAGGCAAGATAGGTAGGGGAACTTTCACTGGGGCTTAGGTGAGAGCTAGGCCCTGAGCTGCTTGGTGCTGTCAGGACTTAGGCTGTGTGCATATCCCAGGACAGAAATATAGTAACAGTGGAAACATAGGCACCTCAAAGGGTAGGCAGCATCTCACCAGTGATTTTGTGCATGCCAATAGCACCTATATGTTAAACTTAGGTCCCTAACGTGGCAGTTAAGTGTTTAAGCCCCCCTTGTGAATCTGTGTGTGTCCTTAAGTTTTGACAAAAGTTATGTAAAAGTTTTTGCTTGAAAGAAAAATAGTGCTACTTATGTCTCAATTAATTATAGGAAAATTGTTCACATCTTTCACATGGGTATTTTTAAATAGTTTGAGAGATCAGAATTTTCCCAACACAAGACATGTCTAAAATTGCATTTTAACATGACTGGCTGGGAATTTTTGCTATATAGACATACACACATAGTAATTAAACTTCTTCTATGATTCTAGACACACCCCAATCCTAAGAAACAGAAAGGCAAGGAAACACCTTACTGATTCCAATCCTCATTTTAAAATACAAGCACAGTTAAGTATACCAAGATTTCTAAAATAATTTAATAGTTAATTTTTAAAAGATATATTATATCACAATAATTAAACCTTAAAAAGATTAAGGGGATTGAGGCAGGAAACCAAGTCCTTTCCTCAGAACTCTACAACAGCTGTTATTTTGTGACAGTCCCATCTTTCTTCTACCCAAACACCCTGCCAGAGGGCAGCTGCTCAAACTCAAACTCTGAAAAGTTTGAGGTCTCAAGATTTAGCCTAAATGTTCAGTGTTGAAGGGTAAAAGTATTTATCTGTACAGTCAAGCAGGAACTAAATACTTTTAGTAACTAAGAGATATGTTGCAAAAAATCACAACCTGTTTCAGAGAAATAAAAATTTAGTTGGTCTTTTAAAGATGGGATGCATGTATGTGTGTTTCCAATGTACAAGTGCTCTCAGTCTACCATTCTTCTGTTTAATGTGGCTCATTTTCAGTTGTATTAAATTATTAATTAATTTTAAAGCTTCTGTTTTCTGGTGCTGTACTTTCCTTTCCTACAACTCTTATAATATTTCCAGGCTATACCTAATGTGAACTATGGAGCTATGATTTTACACTCCCTTTCACCACCCTCATATACAAAATGGTTTACATTTTTAAATCAGAATTAGTATAAACTAATCTGAATTTATACTTTTGACTTCCATTAAAAAAAAGCTGAATAAGGCCACCAAGACACATCAGATTCTAAAGGAATCCAAATCTAGATAAGACTTGCATATGTTCCTAATACACAGACCTCCGCTGTCTCCCCCCACCCCACATTAAAGATCAACATTTCAAACAAACATTCTTCAACAGGAATGGCTGGGGTTTGGGGCAGAGGGTGAGAGGAGCTAGGCAGACTTTACAAACTACTAGAGAAAGATTACTCCAAAAACACCACAAGTACAGTGCCAGCATAGTTCAAGAAACTAACCAGAGGAGTGCAATTTATTAATTATTCACTTTATGTTTTTTAATTCTACTAAATTTGTTTAAAGAATAACTATTTCACTTCACTGGTTAGATGTTAGTGAAGTTACTCACAAGTTAGGAGAAGAGATGACTGAGAGGGGACATGATGATAGTTTTCAAGTACATAAAAGGTTGACACACAAAGGAGGGAGAAAAATTGTTATCCTATCCTCAGAAGTTAAGGAGAAGAAGCAGTGGGCTTAAATTACAGCAAGAATGGTTTAGGTTGGACATTAAGAAAAACTTCCTAACAGTCAGGGTGGTTAAGCACTGGAATAAATTGCCTACGGAGGTTGTTGAATCTCCATCATCAGAGATTTTTATGAGCAGATTAGATAAACACCTGTCAGGGATGGTCTAGATCAGTGGTTCTCAAACTTTTTTTCCCCACGGACCACTTGAAAAGTGCTGAGGGTCTCGGCGGACCACTTAATGATCTTTCCAAATCTTCTGGAAAGAAGAGTTTGATAATGTAATCAGATACAAGCAATGTAGCTCAGCATTCCAATGCTGGAGAAAAAGAATCTTTCAAAAAGCTGTTGTAAGAAATTGTTATTTTAAGAAAACAGATCAAATTAACAGTAATTATGCTAAATTAACCAAAAAAAATCTTGAGATTGAACTTGATTTACAACTTTGAAAGTCTCCTGCCTCACACATAAATACTGAACTATTTCCTCTGCCTGAAGTTGTCATATGTCACTTGTAGGTTTTATTACTATTTCTTTATCATATTTAAGATGCTTAAGATTATTTTGTGATTTAATGTTTGCAATTATATATTAAACTCTCATATTGTATTAGGTCCTGATCCTGCAAAGGCTTACATAAGAATGGTCATACTGGGTCAGACCAGGGCCGCCCAGAGGATTCAGGGGGGCTGGGGCAAAGCTAGGGAGCGGACATAAAAAAAGGCGCCACCCGCTGCAGCACTTGTACTCACCGGGTGGCGCTCCGAGTCTGCGGCAGCGGGTCCTTCACTCGCTCTGCGTCTTCAGCAGCACTGAAGGACCTGCCGCCGAAGACCTGGAGCGACTGAAGGGCCCCCCGCCACCGAAGTGCTGCCAAAGACCCGGCCCACTGCCGGGTGAGTAAAAAGGCGCCTCTAGCCAGGGAAGGGATTCTTGGCCAGGGTTCGCGGGGCCCCTATTGCCCCACCCTCTGGGTGGCCCTGGGTCAGACCAATGGTCCATCTATCCCGGCTTCCGACAGCAGCCAATGCCAGGTGCCCCAGAGGGAATGAACAGAACAGGTAATCAAGTGATCTATGTCCTGTCTTCCATTCCCAGCTTCTGGTAAACAGAGGCTAAGGACATTTCAGAGCATGGTTTTGCTTCCCTGCCCATCCTGGCTAATAGCCATTGATGGACATATCTTCCATGAACATACCTAGTTCTTTTTTGAACCCTGTTATAGTCTTGGCTTTCACATCTGTGACAAAGAATTCCACAGGTTGACTATGTGCTGTGTGACAAAGTCCTTCTTTTTGTTTGAAACCTGCTGCCTATGAATTTCATTTGGTGACCCTTAGTTCTTGTTATGAGAAGGAATAAATAACACTTCTTTATTTACCTTCTGCACACCAGTCATGATTTTATAGACCTCTATCATATCCCCCCTTAGTCATCTCTTTTCTAAGCTGAAAAGTCCCAGTCTTATTAATCTCTCCTCATATGGAAGCTGTTCTATACCCTTAATCATTTTTGTTGCCCTTATCTGTACCCTTTCCAATTCCAATATCTTTTTTGAGCGGGGCCCACTAGATCTGCATGCAATTTTCAAGATGTGGGCATACCATGACTTTTTATAGAGGCAACATATTTTCTCTGTTATCTATCCTTTTCCTAATGATTTCCACATTCTGTTCGCTTTTTTGACTGCCACTGTACATTGAGTGGATGTTTTCAGAGAACTATCCACAATGACTCCAAGATCTCTTTCTTGAGTGGTAACACCTAATTCAGACCCCATCATTTTAATATAATTGGGATGTTTTCCAACATGCATTCCTTTGTATTTATCAACATTGAATTTCATCTGCCATTCTGTTCCCCAGTCACCCAGTTTTGTGAGATCCCTTTGCAACTCTTTGTGGTCTGCAGTGGATTTAACTATTGTGAGTAGTTTTGGATCATCTGCAAATTTTGCCACCTTGCTGTTTACCCCTTTTTCCAGATCATTTAGGAGTATGTTGAACAGTATTGGTCCAGGTACAGACCCCTGGGGGACACCATTCTGAAAACTGACCATTTATTCCTACCCTTTGTTTCTTATGTCTTTTAACCAGCTACTGATCCAGAAGAGGACCTTCCCACTTATCCCATGACAGCTTACTTTGCTTAAGAGCCTTTGGTGAGGGACCTTGTCAAAGCTTTCTGAAAAATCTAAGTATACTATATGCACTGGATTACCTTTGTCCACATGCTTGTTGACCCCCTCAAATAATTCTATTAGATGGGTGAGGCATGATTTCCTTTTACAAAAACGATGTTGACTTTTGCCAACAAATCGAAGTTATCAGACCCATAGATAAACACATTCTTTAGTTTCAATCAACTTGCCTGATAATGAAATTAGGCTTAATTAGGTTGTAATTGCCGGGATCACCTCTGGAGCCCTTTTTAAGAATTGGCATCACATTAGCTGTCCTTCAGTCATCTGGTACAGAAGCTGATTTAAAGGACAGGTTACATACCACAGTTAGTAGTTCTGCAATTTCACATTTGAGTTCCTTCAGAACTCTTGGTGACTACCATCTGGTCCTGGTGACTTATTGCTGTTTTATTTATCAATTTGTTCCTAAACCTCCTCTAAGGACACCTCAATCTGGGACAGTTCCTCAGATTTGTGACTTAGAAAGAATGGCTCAGTTTTAGGAATCTCCCTCATATTCTCAGCAGTGAAGACCACTGCAAAGAATTCATATAGGGTATGTCTACACTGGAAACTTCAAAGCGCTGCTGTGGGAACGCTCCCTCTATTATGGTGTCTTTAAAAAGTTTCCATGCAGCTTGTAGGGATTTCCCTTTTGGCGCTGTATCTTTTAATTTCTGTTTAACTGACTTCCTCATTTTTGTGTAGTTCCCCTTTCTGAAATTAAATGCTACATGGTGGGCTGCTTTCATGTTTTCCACCCCCACACAGGGATGTTAAATTTTACTGTTAGCGGTTCAGCTATATTCACCTCATGGACCAGATCCCAAGCTCCACTTGGACTACATCTAGATTTGCTTCTTCTCTTGTGGGATCCAGGAGTAGCTGGTCCAAGAAGCAGTCATTTAAGATGTCAAGAAACTTTATCTCCACATCCCATCCCACGGCAACATGTACCCAGTTAATGGGGGATTTCAACTATCCCCATATTATATTATTATTATTATTATTGAGTTTATTTTTATAGCCTCTCTAATTTCCCTAAGCATTTCACAGTCACTATCACCATCCTGGTCAGGTGGGCAGTAGTATATCGCTACTGCTATATTCTTATTATTCAAGCATGGAATTACTATCCATAGAGATTCTATGGTACAGTTTTGTTCATTTAAGATTTTTACTTCATTTGACTCTACGCTTTCTTTCACATTAGTGCCACTCCCTCACTAGTATGACCTATTCTCTCCTTCCGATATATTTTGTACCGTGGTATTACTGTGTCCCATTGATTATCCTCATTCTACCAACTTTCTGTGATGCCTATTATATCAATATTCTCATTTAATATGAGGCACTCAAGTTCACCCATCTTAGTGTTTAGACTTTAGCATTTGTATCTAAGCACTTTAAAAAATTGTCACTTTTTAGCTGTCTGCCATTATGTGATATAATTGAGACTTTTTCATTTAACTGTTTCTCATCAGATCCTACCCATATTTTATCATCTTCCATGTTCTCCTTCTTACTAGGACATATAGAATCTCCATGAATAGATCCCCCCCTTAAGGGATGTCTCAGTCCAAAACACATACTCCTCCGCACCTGTCAGCTTTCCCAGGGCCCTTACTTTAAAAACTGCTTTTACATGCCAGCAATCTGGTTACATTTTGGTTTAGGTGGAGCCCATGCTTCCTGTATAGGCTCCTCCTTTCCCAAAAGATTCCCTAGTTCCTAATAAATCTAAACCCCTCCTCCCTACACCATCATCTCATCCACGCATTCAGACCCTGCAGTTTTGCCTAACTGGCCCTGTACGTGGAACTGGAAGCATTTCAGAGAATGCTACCATGGACTTCAATCTCTTACCTAGCAACCTAAATTTGGCCTTCAGGACCTCTCTCCTATCCTTCCCTATGCCACTGGTACCTTAATGTACCACGACCACCGGCTCCTCCTCAGCACTACACATAAGTCTGTCTAGATGTCTCAAGAGATCTGCAACCTTTGCACCCGTCAGGCAAGTCATCATGCGGTTCTCCCGTTCATTACAAACCTAGCTATTTAAGTTTCTAATAATTGAATCCCCCACTACTACCACCTGTCTCTTCCTAATAACTGGAGTTCCCTCCCTCCCAGTGGTATCCTCAGTGCAAAAGGATACCATGACATCAACCGGAAGGAGGGTCTCAACTATGGGATCATTTCCCTCTGCTCCATATATGCTTAACTTCAAGTACATAAATAGCCATACTGACCTGAGGTGAAATAAAGGCATAGTACTTTTCCTACTGACATGCTTACCACTACTAACACCAAAACTGGTGGATTAATCTTCACTATGTACTGTACACAAATGAAGTTACCCCTTATGCACTTCTGCATAATGGTTAAAACAAATACACCTGAAACCACCATCTAAAGGGCCAGCAAAAGTCAGCATAACCATCACATTATGCAAATAAATGCTTCCCAACAATTTCCCATCTTCTACCTGCATTGCTGTTAAATGAAAAATACAACATTATAAAACTCTACACTAAAGAGAAAAATTAACTAATTACCTTTCATGCTGGTGCTTGTATAGATATTTGCTCATCTCCTGAACTTTTGGAGTGATTCTAAGGAAATACAGCCAACAACTTTTCCCTGGAGAAAGCAAACCACTTTGCCATACTAATAGCAAGCAGTCCACTCTTGAAGCTAGCCTTATTAGACGCATGCAGGATAATTTGGATAGTATTTGTCAGTTTTATATTTATAATTCAATTTTTTTCTCACCTTCTGGTGAAGCTTCACCTTATTACATTAATGTCTTAAATTACAAGTACACTAAAGAATTTATATAAGCATCTTACATCGGTGGTGTGCCACTATTTGTGAGCACTATGCTATATTGTTCTTTAAGACAATCTGCAAAATCTTTCTATTTTAGTCCATGATCTCCTTTGTCTTCTTCCAGATAATTTTCACTTAAAATTTTAAAGAATATCTATCCACATTTCAGTGTGTTAATATTCTGAGACAGTCACCTTACAGATTTCCTGACACTTCCCATTTGTAGCCACTGCATTTCCTTTCTCCTACCAACACCCTCCATGTGCTGAAGATATACGGTAACTTAAAAACAGATGTCAGTGTTTACCAGTTGCATGGGTTTGTTGTTTAATGTTGGAACTAATCATGAAAGATTTATTTCTCCCAACTCCACTGTTTCCTTCATTTGACAATCCATTATGTCAATAGAGAAATTAAACTGATTCAGTTTAAAGAAGGGGAAAAATACAGAAGTGTTTTTTGGTACAGAAGTGTTGTCCTTATTTTATTTTCTACCCGTGCTTCAATAATTCAAGTGATATTTTTGGTACATCTTAGAAGAATTAAAGTCACTGTCAATTTATTTTTTCCTGCTGCTGTAGCTAGATTCATTTAGTTCTCCACTATAAGCATAGATAACAGACACATGAACACCTGCCTCAGAATTTACAAATGGAAAATACAAGATTAGATCATTTTTTCCATTCCTGAGCAGGGCAGGATTGTTCTCTATACAAAACAGTAGAAAATATCCTATAGTCTAATTTTAAAATACTTTGGAAATGGCCTTACATCATTTCCTTCTATAAAACTATTAAAATCTAATGAATCTTACAGCCAGGAAGTTTTCCTGATATTGAGCCTAAGGACTATATTGGAATTGATAAAAGGTACAGCAAAGGGCAACAAAAATGATTAAGGGTATGGAACTGCTTCCATACGAGGAGATTAATAAGACTGGGACTTTTCAGCTTGGATAAGAGATGACTAAGGGGGGATATGATAGAGGTCTATAAAATCATGACTGTGTGGAGAAAGTAAATAAGGGAGTGTTAGTTATTCCTCATAACACAAGAGCCAGGGGTCACCCAATAAATTAATAAGCAGCAGGTTTAAAACCAACAAAAGGAAGGACTTCACACAACGCACAGTCAACTTGTGGAACTCTTTGCCAGAGAAGACTATAACAGGGTTAAAAAAAAAAGAACTAGATGAATTAATGGAGGATAGGTCTATCAATGGCTACTAGCCATGATGGGCAGTGATGGTGTTCCTAGCCTCTGTTTGCCAGAAGCTGGGAATGGGCAACAGGGGATGGATCACAATGATCACCTGTTCTGTTCATTCCCTCTGATGCACCTGGCATTGGCCACTGTTGGAAGATAGGATACTGGGCTGGATGGACTTGTCTGACCCAGTATGGCCGTTCTTATGTTGCTGTTTTAGCATAAGTAGTTAACACATTTCAGTGGACCATTCAAGGAGAAGGGGAAAAGGGGGGGGAAAGCTGAGGGGGGAGGGGAGAAGTAAGTGGGTTATACAGATTGCTACAGTAAGCAATAAATCCAGTGCATCTATTGTCCATGATTTTCAGTATCTAGCAGTTATTAATTTAAGCTTGTCTTTGTTAAAACACCAAATCACCTGTGGGTGAACATTTTTCACAAAGCCACCACTCTATAACTGACCTCTGTTCTCCTCCTCAAAGAAAACCTGCACAACACTTTTGAAAGATGAGCCTCGGAGCTTAAATTTATAACTTTGCTATATACTAAAAATCATGGACTGAATAGAGACACTGGATTTATTGCTTATTACAACAATCTATGACCCACTTAACCCTCCTTCCCAGCTTTCCCCGCCCCCCCACCTCAATCCTTTCAAATCATAGGGGGAAGCAGGCCACTTCACCCTGAATGGTCCTTTGAAATGTGTTTACTTGTTCTAAACAATCTGTTCTATCTTTTATTTAGCTGTGGCACTGAGTACATTTCCCACACCTGAAGAACAGCTCTGTGTAAGATGGAAAGCTTGTCTCTCCCACCAACAGAAGTTAGTCCAACAAAAGATATTACCTCACCCACCGTGTCTCTCTAAAAGTAATGTTCACAATTTCAGACTATCAGCACACAGACATTGACAAACTGAAGGGAGTTCAAAGAAGAAAAACAAAAGTGATGGATTAGCAGGAAGGATTGATTTACATATATCTCAACTTACCAACAAGTAAAGACTAGAAATAAAATTTATAGATATCTTAAGGATGCACATACTATGAAGGCTGAAAAATTGTGCAGGCTATTGCCAGTACTCAGGTGACCTGGGAAAACGAAAGATTTAGGGCTTGTCTACACAGGGAAATTGACCATCATAGCTGTAGTAGAGTAGTTTATTCCATCTTTATAATAGTTTATTCTGGCTGTATAATGTATTCTGCTATAGCTATTATGGACACTTTACCTGTTGTTGACAAGTCATCAGAATGGCCATATTGAGTCAGACCAAAGATCCATCTAGCCCAGTATCCTGTCTTCCAACAGTAGCCAATGCCAGATACATCAGAGGGAATAAACAGAACAGGTAATCAAGTGATCCAACCCATTCCTGGCTTCTCACAAACAGAAACTAGGGACATCATTGCTGCCCATCCTGGCTAATAGCTATTGATGAACCTATCCTCCAAGCATTTATCTAGTTCTTTTTTGAATCCTGTTAGTGTCTTGGCCTTCACAGCATCCTGTGGCAAAGAGTTCCACAGGTTGATTGTGCATTGTGTGAAGTCCTTCCTTTTCTTTGTTTTAAACCTGCTGCCTATTAATTTCATTGGGTGACCCCTGGTTCTTGAGTTATGAGGCATAACAAACTTCCTTATTTACTTTCTCCAAGCCAGTCATGATTTTATAGACCTCTATCATATCCCCCCTTAGGCAACTCTTTTCCAAGCTGAAAAGTCCCAGTCTTATTAATCTTTCCTCATATGGAAGCTGTTCCATACCCCTAATCATTTTTGTTGCCCTTTTATAATTCCAATACATCTTTTTTGAGAGGGGGTGACCAGATCTGCACGCAGTATTCAAGATGTGGGTGTACCATATATTTATAGAGGCAATATGATAATTTCTGTCTTAATATTAAGACTCTGTGTCTGTCACGGAGGTCACAGAAGTCACGGATTCTGTGACTTTCCACGACCTCCGTGACTTCTGCAGGGGCCAGTGTGGCTGATGGCTCCAGGGCCAGCTGCTCGATGGCCCCCAGGACAGTCACACCAGCTGCTGCTCCAGCTGCTGGTACTGCTGGCCCCCGGCACCAGTCCCTGGCCAGCCTGGGCGGCTGGTGGCCCCCAGCACCACTCCTCCCCCTCCATCCCACCCTCCCAACAGCAATGCCCTTTTGCCCCTCCCAACAACCCCCCAGCAGCAGCCCCCCATGCCTCCCAGCACCCCCCCTCCCAACAATCCCCCAGCAGCAGGCCCCCACCATGCCTCCCAGCGCCCCCCCAAGATTTAATCACAGGTATTTTTAGTAAAAGTCATGGTCAGGCCATGGGATGTGAATTTTTGTTTATTGCCCATGACTTTTACTAAAAATACCAGTGACTAAATCCTAGCCTTAATTATCTACCCCTTTCTTAATGATTCCCAACACTGTTAGTTTCTTTGACTGCCGCTGCACATTGAGTGGATGTTTTCAGAGAACTATCCACATTGACTCCAAGATCTTTCTTGAGTGGTAACAGCTAATTCAGACCCCATAATTTTATATATGCATTACTTTGCATTCATCAACATTGAATTTCATCTGCCACTTTGTTGCCCGCTCACCCGGTTTTGAGAGATTTTTTTTTAACTCTTCGTGTCTGCAGTGGACGTAACTATCGTGAGTAATTTTGTGTCATCTGCAGATTTTGCCGCCTCACTGTTTACCCCTTTTTCCAGATAATTTATGAGTACGTTGAACAGTACTGGTCCCAGCACAGACCCCTGCGGGCCACAACTATTTACCTCTCTCCATTCTGAGAACTGACCATTTACTCCTTTGTTTCCTGAGTCTTAACCAGTTACTGATCCAGGAGAGGACCTTCCCTTCCCTCTTATTCCATGACAGCTTACTTTGCTTAAGAGCATTTGGTGAGGGACCTTGTCAAAGGCTTCCTGAAAATCTAACTACACTATATTCACTGGATCATCCATGTGGACATTCCTGTTGACCCCCCCCTCAAAGAATTTTATTAGATGGGTGAGGCATGATTTCCCTTTACAAAAGCCACATTGACTCTTCCCCAAAAATCACGTTCATCTATGTGTCTGACAATTTTGTTCTTTATTCTTAGACTGTAAGGCTATTATAAGCTAGCCTGACCTCCTACATAACACAGGCCAGAGGACTTCCCTGAATTAATTTGTGTTTGAACTAGAGCATATCTTTCAGAAAAGCACCCAATCTTGATTTTAAAATTACCAGTGATTGAGAATCCACCACAATCCTAGGTAAGCTGTTCCACTGGTTATTCTCACTGTTAAAAGTGTACCTTATTTCCACCCCACTGTCTAGCTTCAACTTTCAGCCTTCAGCCATTGGATCTGGTTATACCTTTGTCTGCTAGATAGAAGGCCCATTATCAAATTTCTGATCCTCACAAAAGGCATTTATAACTTGTGATCAAGTCACCCCTTAACCTTCCCCTTGTTAATATAAACACACAGTGAAAAATTCAAGGAACTCTATCTGGCATGTTTTCCAATCCTGTAACCATTCTTGAGGCTCTCCTCTAAACCCTCTACAATTTTTCAACATCCCTCTTGAATAGTGGACACCAGATGTAATCACATTATTCCAATAGCAGTTGCACAAGCACCAGACAGAGATAATATAACCGCCCTGATCTTATCCTGTTTATACATCCAAGAATCCCATTAGCATTTTTGCCACAGAGTTGCATTAGGAGCTCACCTTCAGCTGATTATCCACCATGACTGCTACATTCTTTTCAGAGTCACTGCTTCTCAGGATAGAGTACCCTCTCCTCTAAGTGCGACCTTCATTCTTTTTTCCTAGATTATTCCTATTGCTGGTGGCCACCTGAAAAGTGGTATCACTTGTGACGCTAGCCACAGAATACTGTGCATTTGTTTTTGGATTATAAGCTTTACAGTAGCCCCTCATAGTTACGAACACCAGTGTTATGAACTGACCAGTCAATCACACACCTCATTTGGAACCAAAGTACACAATCAGGCAGCAGCACAGTCACCAACACCCCTCTCCCCTCCCCCAAATACAGTGCAGTACTGTGTTAAACAAACTACTAAAAAAATAAAGGGAAAGCAGCATTTTCTTCTGCATAGTGAAGTTTCAAAGCTGTATTAAGTCAATGTTCAGTTGTAAACTTTTAAAAGAACAGTTTAGTCTGTTTTCATAGTGATTAAAGAAAGNTTCATAAAATCGAATTCCGTAAATTCGGACTAATCCTGTAGTGTAGACGTACCCATAGTGATTAAAGAAAGGGGGGGAGGAGAATCTTAAGGGCCCAATTCTGTATCAATTTATTAATAGGCTTTGCTATGTCACCCATCACAGTATACAAACTCCTCACATATATTAATGAACTTAGCCATACAACTCTGTTGCAAAGTAGGGAAGTGGCATGCCCATTCACAGATGGTGAACTAAGGCAGAGCACCCTCACATCTTCTCTTTTGGGAGAATGGTATTCTTTCTTTCTTCAATCCTCTGTGGAATATACCCCACATCACCCTGTCAAAGGAGTGGATAAGACAAAGGCAAAAGGTAGATCCACCTGTGCAGAGGCCCTGTACCTCAGCACTAGCTTTGCCCCCCCCCCTTCCCCCCAGCACACCTCCCTGGCTCCAGTGAAGCTATACAAGAAACTTCCTCTCCCCCTGTAGATGGCCATGGAAAAGTCAAGGTGGGCTATATAGATAAGGTAATATAGCCTGTGGCTCTATCATCTGTACCACAGATTTTTTCACAAAGCCAGAGAGAGAATGATATGCACCCTTGGACCACCCCACTTCTCCCCCCTGGCCTGCCAAGTCCCCATTCATTATTCTGAAGCGGGACCCTGTGTGGAGGCCTCCACAAGGCCAAAAACAATGAGAGAAAACAAAACGGTGTCAACAAGGGAGACCAGACCCCCCATTCTGCACACAAAGCTGGGGACAGCTGCATATAGTGTCCCCTCCATGCACACTTATTCAAGGTCACACAAGACTATGGCAAAGTCAGGATTAGACCCTGAATCACCTTAATTTAGGCCCAGTACCTTAAACATTCCTGCTTTCTGGGTTTTTAAAAATCCAAATAGCTATGCATAAGGATCGTTTTCATGGCAAGTGGTGGCGGTGGGGACAAAGACAAGTTCCTGCAGAATTTAAGCTTTAATTTAAAAATAATTGGTTTCTACCTCTTATGGTTGCAAAGATAACCATTCAAGCATTAACTTATGCACAACTCCAAGGCCTCTGCCACTATACAGAACTGTCCCCAAGCAGCAGCAGAATCAACCTTAAACAACTCTGGTCACTTTCACTGCTGCCATGCAGAACTACTGGCAGCTGTTGAGGGACTGGGACTCTGCTGCTCTATCCTTCTTCCAGCATCCATTGTTGTTTCTTCATCCAGAGAAAAGCTACAGAGCCTAGCACCAAGCACCAGTAAGGAATTGACATGATTGTCAGTTCCACTGCTGCCCAAAGGGTTCAACATAGCAGTGAAACTGACCAGAAGCTGGAGGATGGTCATGGTCTCAAATTTACTGGAAAAACAAAGGAGCTTTTTCTTCCCACCTTATTGCTTCAGTTACTCAATCCCTCAATCAGCCTGCTGGTAGCATCCATTATTGGACCCTCAGCCCCTGATAAAAGCGCTTGAGCTTTTCCTTGTGCTCCTCTGCCACCTCCATCTTTTGCATTAGCCTCTGGCGAGTACATGTCTGGTAAGTATTTCAAGCCCTGTATTAGGAGGGTTTTTCCCTCCCGTTAAGCCATTATTAAAACAGGTTTGAAACTTGTTTTACAAGTCTCTCAACAAGAACTTTCCTACTACTATCACAACTGAATGTTTTTCTGCAGATGGCAAGCTCCCAGAAAAACGAAGTGTGTTATAAGTTTTCAGAAACAATTTATTTGGGTGTACGAAGTGATTCTTTTCATCAACTCTCAAAACAGATGCACATTTTTGTTTGTTTGTTTTTTAAAAAGTTCCGTCAGGAGACATCAGGAAACAAACAATGGGAAGTAGGATGAGACTATGTGCTCGGTTTCCTTGATGCAGAGCACACAAAGCTTCTTGGGAGGGGTGGGAAAGGCAACTTTAAGCTTTTATACCCTTTGGATTCTGGACTGATCAAGGTTCTACTTGCCACTGGACATAATTTAGGCATTTCAGGGAGTTGCTCTAAGTTCTGACAACCCTGGCTGTGCAACCCGGAGAGGCCCAGAATAGCCACAGTAGTATGTGCTATTGTCTCCTATTGGCATGCCCACTCCTTCCTCAGGCACCCTCCTTGCACACCTTCTACACAGAGGCTTGCAAGGGTCTGCATAAGATAGCCTGCAGCTGTCATACACCCTATCTGCACATCCAGGAGGCTGCAACAGGGTGGAGAAGCACTTCGCAGGTGTTCAAATGGGCAGCTAGTTGTTTTACATTACCTACCTTCCCTTCCAAGTATTACAGGATGGCAGAAAGATTTCTGTTTACAAATCATTCCTTTCCAATTGCTCCCAGTTATATTACTCAAATGCAACAAATATTACAAAACAGGGACAGGCAACTCACCTTTATTTGGACAGCAGCAATGTCCTGGTCATAATGTCCCATCATATTTGGAAAAAATGTCATATTGTATGTCATTCCTGTACACCTGGAAACAGTAATTGGTTCACAGGTGAACAGACTGTGCCCTTGTATCAGGGTTAAGATTAAACTGTAAATCACAAAAAACACAAATATTCCCATTTTTGTCAAGATTTCTGATTTTAGCACATAGTTTTAGTCAGTGGTTACAGAGATTATTTTTTCATAAGGAAATCAATCTTCATCTTTTCTTCTTCCAGAAGATGGACGAAGAGCACTGAAAAACTGATCAAGCTCCTTGCTTCTCATGGGACTTTCCCATTCTGTCCAATCTTGGTTCCTTGAAAAATCTTTTTCTCCTTATTTGTGAACTGTAAAAACAAAAAGACATAGCACCTCAGCTGTAATTATCTGTACAAAGGCCAGTAAATGACATTAAACAGTAGACTTTCCAGCAGAGAAAACAGGTTTCTATAAATCTGTAAAGTGAAAAGACAATTTTTCCCAGGCCTCACTCTCCTCTCACTTGATACTGGTGTAAATGAAGAGTAACGCCACCAAATCACAGAAATGTAGGGCTGGGAAGCAGGGGTGGCGAGTCGTACGGGCCCGTGGTGCCCAGGATCCAGCAATATTCAAGGCCTGGGGGCCCGGCTCCACCAATGTTTGGGGCCGGGTCTCTCCCCCACCTGCCGCCCCTCCGAACCTCCCCTGGAGTGTCCCCCAGTCCCCACTTGCTGCACCCACTCACCACTCCCAGGCCCCGGAGCCTGCAGCTACACGACTCTGCTCTGCCTCAGCCGGCTCCCAGCATCAACTGTTCCCGCAGGGTCTTAGTGCCCCCCATTCACTACTGGCAGGGCAGACTGCCCTTCTGCCTCAGACCCTTCCCTTTTCCGGCGGGTCCCTACACCAGCACAGGGGGTCCCCCCACCCACAGTCACCGCTCCCACCCCATGCTTGGCAAGGGGCAGCCCCATCCCCCACCGAGGCTACAGTGAGGGGCAGCAGCAGCAGGGGAGGAGGCGCACATGTGATGGAAGCCGCCCCCCCCTCCCCCGGCACCCACCACAGGGGAGGCGAGGGGGCTTCCTGGACCTGAGAGGGGCCCTAGGAGCACATGCAATGACAGTGGTGCAGAGTGAGTGCGCTGCCGGCAGAGGAGAGGGGGGCCCCTCCCCCAGAGCTCGCTGCTGCCGGCGGGGGAGATGGCTTGGGGGGGGTCCTCTCCTGCCCCAGCCCCAGGGCAGCCTGCCTGCACCCCAAACTCATCCCCAGCCCTACCCCAGAGCCCACACCCCCAGCCAGAGCCCTTACCTCCCCGCACCCCAACCCTCTGCCCTAGCCCTGAGCCTCGCCAACGCCCCAAACCCCTCATCCCCAGCTTCAGCCAGAGCCTTCACCTTCCCCGCACCCTAGCCCCTCCCACACCTCAAACCCCTCATCCCCAGCCAGAGGCCTCATCCCCCCCCCCGCACCCTAACCCTCTGCCCCAGCCCTGAGCCCCCTCCTGCATCATGAATCCCTCATCCCNGCTTCCTGGACCTGAGAGGGGCCCTAGGAGCACATGCAATGACAGTGGTGCAGAGTGAGTGCGCTGCCGGCAGAGGAGAGGGGGGCCCCTCCCCCAGAGCTCGCTGCTGCCGGCGGGGGAGATGGCTTGGGGGGGGTCCTCTCCTGCCCCAGCCCCAGGGCAGCCTGCCTGCACCCCAAACTCATCCCCAGCCCTACCCCAGAGCCCACACCCCCAGCCAGAGCCCTTACCTCCCCACACCCCAACCCTCTGCCCTAGCCCTGAGCCTCGCCAACGCCCCAAACCCCCCATCCCCAGCTTCAGCCAGAGCCTTCACCTTCCCCGCACCCTAGCCCCTCCCACACCTCAACCCCCTCATCCCCAGCCAGAGGCCTCATCCCCCCCCCCGCACCCTAACCCTCTGCCCCAGCCCTGAGCCCCCTCCTGCATCATGAACCCCTCATCCCCAGCCCCACCCCACAGCCCTCACCCCTGCACCCCCTCCCATCCCCAAACTCCCTCCCAGAGCCTGCACCCCCTCCCTCTGCACCAGGGGCGGCTCCAAGCACCAGCGCAGCAAGCGCGTGCCTGGGGCGGCGTGCCGGTCGCTGTGAGGGCAGCAGTCGGGCGGCCTTCGGTGGCACGCCTGCAGGAGGTCCGGCGGTCCCGCAGTTTCGGCAGCAATTCGGCGGTGGGTACGCCGAATTCGCGGGACCAGCAGATCACCCGCAGAAACGCCGCCGAAGGCTGCCTGACTGCCATGCTTGGGGGTGGAAAAAAACAGAGCTGCCCCTGCTCCGCACCCCCTCCCACCTCCGAACTCCCTCCCAGAGCCTGCACCCATCACCCTCTCCTACACCCCCACCCCCTTCCCACACCTCTCCTGCCCCTAAACTCCCTCCCAGAGCCTGCACCCCCACCCCCTCCTATACCAGCCCAGAGCCTGCACCGAGCACCCAAACTCCATCCCAGAGCCTGAACCCCCACCCCCTTCCCACACAGCTCTCCAGCCCCTAAACTACCTCCCAGAGCCTGCACCCGCCACCCCCTCCTATACCAGCCCAAAGCCTGCACCCAGCACCCAAACTCCATCCCAGAGCCTGAACCCCAGACCCCTCCCCGAGCCCAACCTCTCACCCCTTCTGCACCCAAACTCCCTCCCAGAGCCTGCACCCCTCCCCAGCCCAGGGCCTGTACCCCAGACCTCCTCCTCCCACCCAAACTCCCTCCCAGAGCCTTAGGCAGGTGGGGAGCAGAGTTTGGGGGGGGGGGGCAGGTTCTGGGCACCACCAAAATTTCTACAAACTTGCCACCCCTGGCTAGAAGGGGGACCTCATGAAGTCATCAAGTCCAGCCCCTATGCTATGCTATGGCAGGACTACATCAAGCTGCTAGATCATCCCTGACAAAAAGTGTTTGTCCCCCTTTCTTTTGTCCACACTATGAGTTTTTTTAATCTTTCACAATGGGTCCGTTTTGCTAAATCTGAGGTCGACAGCCATCAACGTTAGCTGAGTGGGGCGGTCAGGCGGCAGATTAATTTTCAATCACACCCGGTACCTGTCCAATGGCTCTAAGCGGGCAAGGGGGCTTCCCAGGCGAGGAATGAATTCCCCCCACCTCCACGCAGCCGCTTCGGTTACAGCAGGGAACACGTTCAGCAGACAGGTGTCCAGGCGCGGGCTCCCCACTCACACCGCTCCGCGCTTCTCCCGTGCCTGGCCCGCCGGGACTAGCCGAGTGTAACGCCCCTCCCCCCACCGGTTCGCTTCGGCACAGCTCAGCTACCGCCTTGCCCCGGCGCCACAGCTGCCTCCGCCCGGCGCCGGGGCTTGGTTTCCAGCCCCTCCCTGGGAAGCGGCCCCTGGGGCGGGACCAAGGAACTTGCTCCATGTCCCCGCTTCAGGCTGCCCCGGCCGGCATGGACACCCCTCCCCCCACCCAAGCGGTTCGGGGACCCCAGGCCCCTCAGGCGGCCTCCCCCGAGCCCCACCCCGTCACCACCGCTCGAGCTCGGGAGGCGTGACGCAGCGTTGCGGGGGAGGGGGCCACCCTCCCCGGTACCTGCTCCCCCCGCCCCGGGAAACAACCGGCGGGGCTGGGCGGCTCAGCCCGTAAGGGTGCAGAAGCCCGTTCTTCACCTCAGCCACGCGGGGCGGGAGAAAGGCGGCGGCAGCTCCTCCTCCCCCCTCCAATGGCCGCTCCGCTCCGGCTGCGATTCCTGCGAAGCGCCAACAGGACGTGGCGTCTCAACACCTGGCCTCAGAATCGCGCGATATTTGAAAGCCGGCGGGCAGAAGAGTGAGGGGCGGTGCCCGCACGTGGCACGCACAGCCAGCCGCGAGGCGCTGCCCGTCAGCGCCAGGCAGGCCCAGCCTCATCCCCATGGCGGGGCATTGGGAAGGGGGGGCCAGTACTGGGCCTGGCTACCTGGGAACCAGCGATGCACAGGGATGGTTTAAATCGGATTTTAAACTTATAATAGTTGAACCAGTGCAAGCTCCCATGTGAACACTGCAATTGGGTGTGAGGATGGCTTACTGCCCTGTAGTTCAGTTAAACCTGCCCCTAGGCTACCCAGAAATGAGCCACGCTTTAACTGAACTAAGAATGGCAACAATCTTTTGCACTGGTTTAATTGCCCACTAAATTATACCAGTGCAACTTTCTCGTGGCGATAAACCCTAATATTGGAAATCAGGACTCCCGGGTTCCATTTCCTCGCATGCCACTGATCCGTTGCATGGCTTTGGGCAAATCACATAACCACTTGCATTTGTAAAATGGGGATAAAAATACCTTACAAATGTCTTGTGAAGCTTGCTTCGTTTGCATACCGAAAGTGCATTGAGACATCAAATAGAGGGGCCTGAAAGAAGATCATTACAAAGTGGAATGTGATGCTGATAACTGAGGAAAAGGAAAGGTGCTTATAGGGTGACCAGATGTCCCGATTTTATAGGGACAGTTCCGATATTTGGGGTTTTTTCTTATATAGGCGCCTATTACCCCCCATCCCAGTTCTGATTTTTCACACTTGCTGTCTGGTCATCCTAGGTGCTCATGTCATGCCAGTCTTTTGTGAGTCAGTTCAGGATACTGCACTGAACACATGTAAAATAATTTGTAAGTGTCACATGAGTACAGGAAATTTCCTAACTGCAAAGTGTTCTCTCCCTCAGAAGGTTTTTCATGCCTATATGAAAATGGAAAAAAGAATAATTTGCCCATATTCTGCATGTACAACTCTGTGTCCTGGAACAGTATATGCAATGAAATTTTAGAGAAGCGTGTCCCTGCCCCAAACAACTTACAATATGAAAGACCATGTATAAAATTTTAAAGCTGAATTAGACTCCAGTCCTGCAAAGTCTTATGCACATGCTTAACTTTATGCACCATGAGTAGTCCCATTCCAGTGCATGAGTCTACTCTCAGCACATAAAGTTAAGCATGTGCATAAGTCTTTGCAGGATCAGGGCCTTAGATATTGGCCTGGATCCACAAAGGGACTTAGACATCCAGAAAATCACTGAAATGAACAAAGCCTGAGTTAGGCACCTAGGCTCCCAATACATGGCAAGAGATAGGCACCTGAGAACAAGATTCACAAAAGCCAGCATGCTAGGCAATGAACTACCTAAGCTAACTAATAGCAGATGGAGATGACAGGGGTGTGTCCTAAACCCTACTCCTCTCTGGGATTTAGGTGCCTAAATGCGGGTGGAGGGCAGTATTCCCTCTAATTTTTCGCACCCATGCGCAGAATGAATTTTGTTATGTGCACCAATATGGAGGTGATGTGTGACACATCACCTCCATATTGGTGCACATAACAAAATTCATGTGGTGGGGGTCGGGCTGAAGGGTTTGGAGCGTGGGAGGGGGCTCAGGGCTGGGGCAGAGGGTTGGGGTGCAGGGGTGCGAGTACTCCAGCTGGAGGTGCGGGTTCTGGAGTGGGCCCAGCGATGAGGGACTTGGGGTGCAGGAGGGTGCTCTGGGGCTACGGTGGGGAGAGAGGATTCCCCCCAGCTATCTCTCCCCACAGCAGCACCTGTGCTGGGGGGGGGATAGGCGCCTCTCCCCTGGCTGTGATAGGTCCGGGCTGGGTTTGGGTTCAGGGAGGGGCACCCCACGACAGGTTCAGGCGGACCACCACAGCTGGGTCCAAGCAGGGCTGCCCGGCTTTGGGCTGGGCCACTCCGGCCATGGCTGGGTACGGGCCACGCCATGCTCCCTGGCTGGGTCCGGGCCGCGCCAAGCTGCCCTAGCTGGGTCCGGTTTGGGCCGCCCGGGTTCAGGCTGGGCCGGACCCGGGCCACCCCAGCCATGGCTGTGGTTGAGGCAGACCGCCCAGGGTTGGGGCCGGGCCGCCCAGGGTTGGGGTGCCCCGGCTGCGGCCGGTCTGGGCCGCAGCATAGTTTGGGCCAGGGGGCCGCCCCGGCCATTACAGGTTGGAGGCTGGGCTAGGTTGGGGCCGGGTGCCCCTCCCCTGGCCACGGCAGGTCCCAGGTGGGTTTCTTGTGTGCTTCGCAGCGCTAAATAGGCAGCTGTGCAGCCGCACAGCTTACAGGGAACTTAGGTGGAGGTAGACACCTCCCTCTGCTTGGGATCCACAACCATGAACCCTCTCTTGGAGTTAGTCACCTCAGCTACTTTTCTTAAGAAATGCTGGAGGAGAAAGGAGTGGTGCCTCCCATATAACTTTTAGCCCAGTGATTACAGCACTCACCTGGTATGTGGGATACCTGGGTTTACTTCTCATGATGGGGAGAAGGGGTTTGAACATGGTTCTCCAACTTCTCAGGAGAGTGTGCTAACCACTGGAGGGGCACCTATCTTCTTCTGCTTGAGGAGCCCACAGGGGACATGGTATAAGATAGGCATGCGGACGCTGGCCCTAGAGTGAAGAGTTGAGCCAGAAACTCTGAGGGATTCTCACAGCAAAATTTAGGTGCTGAGTGAGTTTAGTGCCTACAGGGTTAGGTGGCAGCTAAGCAAAGCTAAGCCTAAATTTTGCCCTTAGGTGCCAAAAGTGGGGAGTTATGCTCCTAAATCCTTTTGTGGATCTGGTCCATTAACACTGCCAAGGAACAATTTTAAAGCCTCAGTCCTGAAGAATGTGTATGCTTTACTACAATAAGTGTAGTAAAGTTAAGCATGTGCATAAGTGTTTGAAGCATCGAGGCCTAAGTGTGCAACATTCAGAACTTAACAACAGAGGGAGTAGTGTGGAAACCTGATATATTGCTTTATATGGGAATATGAGAAGGGTGGTAGTTGTTTTTGATAATAGCTTTTGAAATAAAGTATATATTGGATTATTTGTTACTCCTTTAAAAGTTAATTGGTGCAGGGAGTTGGTAACATAATATTTTAATGTCTGCCATGGTCAGAACAAAAATCATTAAAGGCGGCTGCATGTAAGTATGATTACATCATCCAAAAACTATGTTAAAAGAACATTAAATTTGCAAAATCAAGCACTCAGAAATAGTAAAAGACAAAATTAAGATTGCCTGTTCAGTCCCTTGTGCATATGCATTATGATACAGTTTTTAATTACATGATCATACTGTATTTTCCAGAGGATCCTTTCCTCAATTCATTGCATGGAACGGATGGCACCTAATTTAAGATGCCTATGTCCTGATTTTTCAGAATATTTAACATTTATACATTCAGAGCAGAGATCGCAGAATACTGTGTGCAGATGTGGTCGCCCCATCTCAAAAAAGATATATTGGAATTGGAAAAAGTTCAGAAAAGGACAACAAAAATGATTAGGGGTATGGAACAGCTTCCGTATTAGGAGAGATTAATAAGATTGGGACTTTTCAGCTTGGAAAAGAGACGACTAAGTAAGGATATGATAGAGGTCTATAAAATCATGACTGGTGTGGAGAAAGTAAATAAGGAAGCGTTATTTACTCCTCATAACACAAGAACTAGGGGTCACCAAATGAAATTAATAGGCAGCAGGTTTAAAACAAACTAAAGGAGTACAGCTTCACAAAACACATAGTCAACCTGTGGAACTCTTTGCTAGAGGATGCTGTGAAGGCCAAGACTATAACAGGGTTAAAAAAAGAACTAGATAACTTCATAGAGGATAGGTCCATCAATGGCTACTAGCCGGGATGGGCAGGGATGGTGTCCCTAGCCTCTGTTCTGTAATCTGATGATTACCTGTTCTGTTCATTCCCTCTGGGGCACCTGGCATTGGCCAGTCTCAGAAGACAGGATACTGGCCTAGATAGACCTTTGGTCTGACCCAGTATGGCTGTTCTTATGTTCTTATCCCATTGAATTAAGTTGCAGCTGTTAGCACACAACACTTCTGCAAATCAAGCCCAGGTGTGCCAAGTTGAACACAGAAATGTGTAACACAGTTAGTGGCCACCCATGAAAAGTTCAGTGAGTTAAGTGATTTTCCCAGTATCACAGAGGAACTCTTGCAAAGGCAGGGACAGAGTTCAGTTCTCAAGGTTTACTTTCAAGTGTCTAAAGCATGAGACCATTTCTTCCCTTCCTGCAGTCTCCTGCTTCTCCACTACACACCTTTCAAGTTCTGAAACAAATGAGGCTAGGGCCCTACAAACAACAGCCTCATTCCCTATACAACCCTGACTCATTTACTGAGCACTGTCCATTCTGTACACTGAAAGAGGCAGGGCTCCTGTAGAAAAAAGAGTATGTAATCATGAAATTAATGATTATCATAATGCATATGCACAAAGGGACCAAATTAAGGTTGCACAGGCAACCTTAATTTTGGCATTTCCTGAGGGCAGGTCTACACTTAAAATGCTGGAGCGGTGCAGCTGCACCAGTGCAGTTGCACTGCTGGAGCGCTTCAGTGAAGACATTTCTCCCATTGACATAGTTAATCCACCTCCATGAGAGGCAGTAGCTATGTCGACGAGAGAAGACAGCACTGTCTACAGTGGGGTTAGGTTGGTATAACTCTGTCACTCAGGAATGTGGATTTTTCACACTCCGAAGTGACGTATTTATACCGATATACATTGATAGTGTAGACCTGGCCTAACTTTTAGTGCTTGGCTTTGTAACTGTAACATTCTTTTAATGTTTTTTTAAATCAAACTAAAACAAATTCCATCATGTGCAGCCATATTGATATCCATTAGCAGGGTTGGAATATTTAGGTTTAACAGCACACACCTTTGCCATTTGAGCTAACAGAATAACTGACAGCAGTAATAGGTTGTTATCCTCAGTGGACCAGCCACTAGAGATATCAGAGATTCAAGTTTGATAGTGGATTCTATAGATGACAACAGAGGAATGTTGTGACGCATGGCCAGAAAGGGTTAAACATCCTGCAGGATAAATGACTCAAATTCAATCCTTAAAGACATATGGGGAGATAATGTATGTGGTTTTATATATTTACATATATATTTGTAGTGGTTAACAATATAATCAACAGTCCCTGTCTATGCTGTATTCTGTTAATTCAGAGATCAAAAGAACATCATAACATTTAAATGAACTATAAACAAGGATGTGGCTGTATTAATCTCTCTTCAAAATGTATATCTATGAATGGTGGAAAAACAGGCAATTTCCTTACGTTAATTCGTGTAGCTAAGAACCGGTGATGGACCTACTTCAAAGTCGACCTGATAACCTATTGTAAGCCAAGGGACTCCAACTTGTCAAAGAAGGCTTGGGTCCTGATCCTATCATCTCAGATCTGCTTGAGGTTTTATGCAGGGGAAACCTAAGGCATCAGGACTGAGATACCAGTTCTGACGCCCTGAAGATAAACACTAGACCAGTGGTTCCCAAACTTTAACAACCTGTGAACCCCTTTCACTAAAATGTCAAGTCTCGCGAACTCCCTCCTAGAAATGAATATTTCCAGGGATTTTCTCTTTTGCCTGAGTATAAATTATAAAAGCCGTGATCTTGGAAATACAAAATTTGTTTTCATGACATGCTTATTACACACGATTTATTATTAATTATTATTTATCATTACAGTATTTTTATTACATTATGAAAACGGCAACACTCTTCCAAGATCTCACTTTCGTAGCTTGTATCACTTTGAATAAGCCTGTTATAAGACAAGGCTCCTATGTTTCATCAAGGATTATCAGATGTGAAACAGCATGAAGGTATTTAAAAAGCCAACTCAAAGAGTTCCTCCTACACAAGCATTCAGGTCTTGAGCAGTCCAGGCAAACAATTAGGGTGGACAGACAGCAAATGTGAAAAATTGGGATGGGGGTGGGGGGTAATAGGAGCCTATATAAGAAAAAGACCCCAAAATTGGGACTGTTCCTATAAAATCGGGACATCTGGTCACCCTACAAACAATGCATGTTATAACAAAGCTTAAACTTGTTCTTCGTAATAATTTTAAAAACAATACTAGCTGCCTATTTAATTTTAAAAACAGCAAAAAATATCTACCTCCCTTTCCATTTCTTATAGGAGTCTTGAAGTTTAAATCTCCTCAGTGTGATAGGTATGCTTGCTTTGATCTGCTTAGCTCTTGGAAGTCCAGGGGCTGCTGGCCCTGTGCTGCTTGGGGTCCCTAGGGACAGCTCTGTCCGCCATTAGGGAATTTTTTCACGAGAACCCCCTGTAACATTTCATGAACCCCCAGGGGTTCACAAACCCCAGTTTGGGAACCACTGCACTAGACTATAACCTATGGACTAAATTCTAAAAGAACTCTTTGCAACTACAAAGATTACCATCTCTGCTATGAATCTGAATCCCAAGATTGACTCATGTCTGTATGTATATTGATCTTTTAACCATACTCTCTCTCTCTTTTTTTTTTTTAATAAATTTTAGTTTATTTAATGACTGACTGTAAGCATATATTTGGGTAAGATCTGAAATATTCATTAACCTGGGAGAACCTTTTCTTTTATATGACGAAAAAGATTTTCAGTAATCTTCATCATTATTGACTTGGGTATCTGGGTGAAGGCTGAGGCTGGGTTACTTTAAGGGAACTGTGTTTTGGACTTCTGAGTAACCAGTGAGGTATAACAGAAGCTGTTTTGTGCTGACTTGGTAAATCTAAGTATTGAAATATCCACCAGCTTTGGGGATTGTCTGCCCTATTCTTTGCAGTTCACCCTAATTGAGTGATGTCAGCTGGATCCCTCCGGTCACAAATGTAAAGACTGAACAATCCTGTGTTCAATTCCAGGTTCTAGCAAGGAGTGTGCCTAATGTTTGCGGACCCATCCACCTCTGTGCTCTTCTACTCCTGTCCTCTTTGCCTTGTCTCTGTCCCAATTCTTCTCCCCTACCAGCTCTTATCCCAATCTTCCCTTCCCTGGCCCCCCAAGATCCTTACCCCTTTGCATTCCAGGAAGGTTGCATCCTTCTCCTCCTGGATTCCAACAGCCTCCTGCTGCCTGGGCTCCAGCAGTGGGGTTAGTGAGAGAGAGTCTCCCTGCTCTCTTTTCTGATGCCTGGCTGCCAGGAGAAACAATTGCAGGTCTTGCTCAGCCCCTGTCACCCCATGATGGAGGATGCTCAATCATTTTATGGGCATAGCACATGCTCAGTCTGGCCAGCACACAGGAGCTGTGTGGGGATGAAACACACCTAGTGCCATTGGAATCTTAGGAGAATTTAACTGCAAAACTCTAACTGGCCTCTTCTGAGAATATGCAAACTCCAGTTTTCAGATGCTTATACCTTGACTGAATGTGGGTAGATTTTCATGGGAACCAATGCAGGCACAACCCTGACATTAGAGCATCCCTTGCCAAATGTCAAGTATCTTCTCCAAAGAATGGAGGTGCTAGAGCTTCTCAATGAAACAGATGTACATATTTTTTTAACATGGATAAAATGACATATTTTCCCATACTTTCATTCTCTAAAACACCTGATCTTTTTTTGGCTAAAACTTTAAAAAAAAAAATCAGCCTTAGGCATGGAAAAATTCAGCCAAAATGTTTGGTAAAGTTCTAAACAACTGAAAACAGGCTCTTATATTGGAAAATGTTAGGCAAGTTGTTCATCATCATTAAGCATCTCTGCCATCACTGGCTATACTATAGTATTTATATGTAGTGATACATAACTTAGTTGCTATTGTCAGTATGAATAAGGAAGCGTATTCTTCATGTCACTATATCAAAAGTATATTATCTTGAAATGTCTATATAATTTTTAATAAATTATTTCAGACTAATATTTATAATACTTTTTTTATATTATGACTGATGTCCTGGTGTTGCTTCTTGGTAATGAGTTAGTGTGGTGGGGCGGCTGCCCCACACAAGCAGAAGGGTAAGGCAGCCTTGGAGAGGCTGCACAGAACCCCGCCAGTCAGGAAAGGGCTCATTGGGAGAGTCAATCAGGAGAAGGATTGCTGGAGCAGCCCATATATAAAGGACTGCTCAGCAGAGCAAAAGGCAGTCTCTCCCTGGAGGGCAAGGGGGAAGGAAGGGTAGTGGAGCAATTGGGGAGCTCTTGGCTGACCATGGGCAGACTGAGGCCCTGAAGCAAGGGCAGGGAAGGTGCTAGAGCTACAGGGGAAGTGGCTGAGGGAAAGTAGGCAGCGGGAATAGGAGGATGGGCAGTAAGTGACTGCCAGCTATAGGGTCCCAGGGCCAGGACCCAGGGTAGCGGGCAGGCCTGCCCCCCCCCTTTACCCCTACTTGCCAATGAGGAGAGTGGCCTAAATCCAGACTGCAGTTTGGCCCTAAAGCCAGAGGCTAGACTAGCGACTGCAGTTGGCTGCTGAGGCAAGTGGAAGGACTGAGGACCGCTTGTCTCTCAAAAGCGGGGAGACAGCGGGCTGGGGCAGAGCCAGAGGGCCATGTCCTGAAGAGGACACCGTAGTCTGGGAACGACACCGGTCCAGATGGTCAGGACGATGGAGGAAGTGAAAATAAGGGTGAGTGAAACACTGCTAGTAAAAGGCGCCCTGGTGCTCCAAGAGAGCTAATTCCCAGCACGACCAGCANCCCCCACCCCCTCCTATACCAGCCCAGAGCCTGCACCGAGCACCCAAACTCCATCCCAGAGCCTGAACCCCCACCCTCTTCCCACACACCTCTCCAGCCCCTAAACTACCTCCCAGAGCCTGCACCCTCCACCCCCTCCTATACCAGCCCAAAGCCTGCACCCAGCACCCAAACTCCATCCCAGAGCCTGAACCCCAGACCCCTCCCCGAGCCCAACCTCTCACCCCTTCTGCACCCAAACTCCCTCCCAGAGCCTGCACCCCTCCCCAGCCCAGGGCCTGTACCCCAGACCTCCTCCTCCCACCCAAACTCCCTCCCAGAGCCTTAGGCAAGTGGGGGGCAGAGTTGGGGGGGGGGGCAGGTTCTGGGCACCACCAAAATTTCTACAAACTTGCCACCCCTGGCTAGAAGGGGGACCTCAAGAAGTCATCAAGTCCAGCCCCTATGGTATGCTATGGCAGGACTACATCAAGCTGCTAGATCATCCCTGACAAAAAGTGTTTGTCCCCCTTTCTTTTGTCCACACTATGAGTTTTTTTAATCTTTCACAATGGGTCAGTTTTGCTAAATCTGAGGTCGACAGCCATCAACGTTAGCTGAGTGGGGAGGTCAGGCGGCAGATTAATCTTCAATCACACCCGGTACCTGTCCAATGGCTCTAAGCGGGCAAGGGGGCTTCCCAGGCGAGGAATGAATTCCCCCCACCTCCACGCAGCCGCTTCGGTTACAGCAGGGAACACGTTCAGCAGACAGGTGTCCCGGCGCGGGCTCCCCACTCACACCGCTCCGCGCTTCTCCCGTGCCTGGCCCGCCGGGACTAGCCGAGTGTAACGCCCCTCCCCCCACCGGTTCGCTTCGGCACAGCTCAGCTACCGCCTTGCCCCGGCGCCACAGCTGCCTCCGCCCGGCGCCGGGGCTTGGTTTCCAGCCCCTCCCTGGGAAGCGGCCCCTGGGGCGGGACCAAGGAACTTGCTCCATGTCCCCGCTTCAGGCTGCCCCGTCCGGCATGGACACAGCTCCGCCCGGGAACACGGCACACCCCTCCCCCCACCCAAGCGGTTCGGGGAGCCCAGGCCCCTCAGGCGGCCTCCCCCGAGCCCCACCCCGTCACCACCGCTCGCGCTCGGGAGGCGTGACGCAGCGTTGCGGGGGAGGGGGCCACACTCCCCGGTACCTGCTCCCCCCGCCCCGGGAAACAACCGGCGGGGCTGGGCGGCTCAGCCCGTAAGGGTGCAGAAGCCCGTTCTTCACCTCAGCCACGCGGGGCGGGAGAAAGGCGGCGGCAGCTCCTCCTCCCCCCTCCAATGGCCGCTCCGCTCCGGCTGCGATTCCTGCGAAGCGCCAACAGGACGTGGCGTCTCAACACCTGGCCTCAGAATCGCGCGATATTTGAAAGCCGGCGGGCAGAAGAGTGAGGGGCGGTGCCCGCACGTGGCACGCACAGCCAGCCGCGAGGCGCTGCCCGTCAGCGCCAGGCAGGCCCAGCCTCATCCCCATGGCGGGGCATTGGGAAGGGGGGGCCAGTACTGGGCCTGGCTACCTGGGAACCAGCGATGCACAGGGATGGTTTAAATCGGATTTTAAACTTATAATAGTTGAACCAGTGCAAGCTCCCATGTGAACACTGCAATTGGGTGTGAGGATGGCTTACTGCCCTGTAGTTCAGTTAAACCTGCTCCTAGGCTACCCAGAAATGAGCCACGCTTTAACTGAACTAAGAATGGCAACAATCTTTTGCACTGGTTTAATTGCCCACTAAATTATACCAGTGCAACTTTCTCGTGGCGATAAACCCTAATATTGGAAATCAGGACTCCCGGGTTCCATTTCCTCGCATGCCACTGATCCGTTGCATGGCTTTGGGCAAATCACATAACCACTTGTGCATTTGTAAAATGGGGATAAAAATACCTTACAAATGTCTTGTGAAGCTTGCTTCGTTTGCATACCGAAAGTGCATTGAGACATCAAATAGAGGGGCCTGAAAGAAGATCATTACAAAGTGGAATGTGATGCTGATAACTGAGGAAAAGGAAAGGTGCTTATAGGGTGACCAGATGTCCCGATTTTATAGGGACAGTTCCGATATTTGGGGTTTTTTCTTATATAGGCGCCTATTACCCCCCATCCCAGTTCTGATTTTTCACACTTGCTGTCTGGTCATCCTAGGTGCTCATGTCATGCCAGTCTTTTGTGAGTCAGTTCAGGATACTGCACTGAACACATGTAAAATAATTTGTAAGTGTCACATGAGTACAGGAAATTTCCTAACTGCAAAGTGTTCTCTCCCTCAGAAGGTTTTTCATGCCTATATGAAAATGGAAAAAAGAATAATTTGCCCATATTCTGCATGTACAACTCTGTGTCCTGGAACAGTATATGCAATGAAATTTTAGAGAAGCGTGTCCCTGCCCCAAACAACTTACAATATGAAAGACCATGTATAAAATTTTAAAGCTGAATTAGACTCCAGTCCTGCAAAGTCTTATGCACATGCTTAACTTTATGCACCATGAGTAGTCCCATTCCAGTGCATGAGTCTACTCTCAGCACATAAAGTTAAGCATGTGCATAAGTCTTTGCAGGATCAGGGCCTTAGATATTGGCCTGGATCCACAAAGGGACTTAGACATCCAGAAAATCACTGAAATGAACAAAGCCTGAGTTAGGCACCTAGGCTCCCAATACATGGCAAGAGATAGGCACCTGAGAACAAGATTCACAAAAGCCAGCATGCTAGGCAATGAACTACCTAAGCTAACTAATAGCAGATGGAGATGACAGGGGTGTGTCCTAAACCCTACTCCTCTCTGGGATTTAGGTGCCTAAATGCGGGTGGAGGGCAGTATTCCCTCTAATTTTTCGCACCCATGCGCAGAATGAATTTTGTTATGTGCACCAATATGGAGGTGATGTGTGACACATCACCTCCATATTGGTGCACATAACAAAATTCATGTGGTGGGGGTCGGGCTGAAGGGTTTGGAGCGTGGGAGGGGGCTCAGGGCTGGGGCAGAGGGTTGGGGTGCAGGGGTGCGAGTACTCCAGCTGGAGGTGCGGGTTCTGGAGTGGGCCCAGCGATGAGGGACTTGGGGTGCAGGAGGGTGCTCTGGGGCTACGGTGGGGAGAGAGGATTCCCCCCAGCTCTCTCTCCCCACAGCAGCACCTGTGCTGGGGGGGGATAGGCGCCTCTCCCCTGGCTGTGATAGGTCCGGGCTGGGTTTGGGTTCAGGGAGGGGCACCCCACGACAGGTTCAGGCGGACCACCACAGCTGGGTCCAAGCAGGGCTGCCCGGCTTTGGGCTGGGCCACTCCGGCCATGGCTGGGTACGGGCCACGCCATGCTCCCTGGCTGGGTCCGGGCCGCGCCAAGCTGCCCTAGCTGGGTCCGGTTTGGGCCGCCCGGGTTCAGGCTGGGCCGGACCCGGGCCACCCCAGCCATGGCTGTGGTTGAGGCAGACCGCCCAGGGTTGGGGCCGGGCCGCCCAGGGTTGGGGTGCCCCGGCTGCGGCCGGTCTGGGCCGCAGCATAGTTTGGGCCAGGGGGCCGCCCCGGCCATTACAGGTTGGAGGCTGGGCTAGGTTGGGGCCGGGTGCCCCTCCCCTGGCCACGGCAGGTCCCAGGTGGGTTTCTTGTGTGCTTCGCAGCGCTAAATAGGCAGCTGTGCAGCCGCACAGCTTACAGGGAACTTAGGTGGAGGTAGACACCTCCCTCTGCTTGGGATCCACAACCATGAACCCTCTCTTGGAGTTAGTCACCTCAGCTACTTTTCTTAAGAAATGCTGGAGGAGAAAGGAGTGGTGCCTCCCATATAACTTTTAGCCCAGTGATTACAGCACTCACCTGGTATGTGGGATACCTGGGTTTACTTCTCATGATGGGGAGAAGGGGTTTGAACATGGTTCTCCAACTTCTCAGGAGAGTGTGCTAACCACTGGAGGGGCACCTATCTTCTTCTGCTTGAGGAGCCCACAGGGGACATGGTATAAGATAGGCATGCGGACGCTGGCCCTAGAGTGAAGAGTTGAGCCAGAAACTCTGAGGGATTCTCACAGCAAAATTTAGGTGCTGAGTGAGTTTAGTGCCTACAGGGTTAGGTGGCAGCTAAGCAAAGCTAAGCCTAAATTTTGCCCTTAGGTGCCAAAAGTGGGGAGTTATGCTCCTAAATCCTTTTGTGGATCTGGTCCATTAACACTGCCAAGGAACAATTTTAAAGCCTCAGTCCTGAAGAATGTGTATGCTTTACTACAATAAGTGTAGTAAAGTTAAGCATGTGCATAAGTGTTTGAAGCATCGAGGCCTAAGTGTGCAACATTCAGAACTTAACAACAGAGGGAGTAGTGTGGAAACCTGATATATTGCTTTATATGGGAATATGAGAAGGGTGGTAGTTGTTTTTGATAATAGCTTTTGAAATAAAGTATATATTGGATTATTTGTTACTCCTTTAAAAGTTAATTGGTGCAGGGAGTTGGTAACATAATATTTTAATGTCTGCCATGGTCAGAACAAAAATCATTAAAGGCGGCTGCATGTAAGTATGATTACATCATCCAAAAACTATGTTAAAAGAACATTAAATTTGCAAAATCAAGCACTCAGAAATAGTAAAAGACAAAATTAAGATTGCCTGTTCAGTCCCTTGTGCATATGCATTATGATACAGTTTTTAATTACATGATCATACTGTATTTTCCAGAGGATCCTTTCCTCAATTCATTGCATGGAACGGATGGCACCTAATTTAAGATGCCTATGTCCTGATTTTTCAGAATATTTAACATTTATACATTCAGAGCAGAGATCGCAGAATACTGTGTGCAGATGTGGTCGCCCCATCTCAAAAAAGATATATTGGAATTGGAAAAAGTTCAGAAAAGGACAACAAAAATGATTAGGGGTATGGAACAGCTTCCGTATTAGGAGAGATTAATAAGATTGGGACTTTTCAGCTTGGAAAAGAGACGACTAAGTAAGGATATGATAGAGGTCTATAAAATCATGACTGGTGTGGAGAAAGTAAATAAGGAAGCGTTATTTACTCCTCATAACACAAGAACTAGGGGTCACCAAATGAAATTAATAGGCAGCAGGTTTAAAACAAACTAAAGGAGTACAGCTTCACAAAACACATAGTCAACCTGTGGAACTCTTTTCTAGAGGATGCTGTGAAGGCCAAGACTATAACAGGGTTAAAAAAAGAACTAGATAACTTCATAGAGGATAGGTCCATCAATGGCTACTAGCCGGGATGGGCAGGGATGGTGTCCCTAGCCTCTGTTCTGTAATCTGATGATTACCTGTTCTGTTCATTCCCTCTGGGGCACCTGGCATTGGCCAGTCTCAGAAGACAGGATACTGGCCTAGATAGACCTTTGGTCTGACCCAGTATGGCTGTTCTTATGTTCTTATCCCATTGAATTAAGTTGCAGCTGTTAGCACACAACACTTCTGCAAATCAAGCCCAGGTGTGCCAAGTTGAACACAGAAATGTGTAACACAGTTAGTGGCCACCCATGAAAAGTTCAGTGAGTTAAGTGATTTTCCCAGTATCACAGAGGAACTCTTGCAAAGGCAGGGACAGAGTTCAGTTCTCAAGGTTTACTTTCAAGTGTCTAAAGCATGAGACCATTTCTTCCCTTCCTGCAGTCTCCTGCTTCTCCACTACACACCTTTCAAGTTCTGAAACAAATGAGGCTAGGGCCCTACAAACAACAGCCTCATTCCCTATACAACCCTGACTCATTTACTGAGCACTGTCCATTCTGTACACTGAAAGAGGCAGGGCTCCTGTAGAAAAAAGAGTATGTAATCATGAAATTAATGATTATCATAATGCATATGCACAAAGGGACCAAATTAAGGTTGCACAGGCAACCTTAATTTTGGCATTTCCTGAGGGCAGGTCTACACTTAAAATGCTGGAGCGGTGCAGCTGCACCAGTGCAGTTGCACTGCTGGAGCGCTTCAGTGAAGACATTTCTCCCATTGACATAGTTAATCCACCTCCATGAGAGGCAGTAGCTATGTCGACGAGAGAAGACAGCACTGTCTACAGTGGGGTTAGGTTGGTATAACTCTGTCACTCAGGAATGTGGATTTTTCACACTCCGAAGTGACGTATTTATACCGATATACATTGATAGTGTAGACCTGGCCTAACTTTTAGTGCTTGGCTTTGTAACTGTAACATTCTTTTAATGTTTTTTTAAATCAAACTAAAACAAATTCCATCATGTGCAGCCATATTGATATCCATTAGCAGGGTTGGAATATTTAGGTTTAACAGCACACACCTTTGCCATTTGAGCTAACAGAATAACTGACAGCAGTAATAGGTTGTTATCCTCAGTGGACCAGCCACTAGAGATATCAGAGATTCAAGTTTGATAGTGGATTCTATAGATGACAACAGAGGAATGTTGTGACGCATGGCCAGAAAGGGTTAAACATCCTGCAGGATAAATGACTCAAATTCAATCCTTAAAGACATATGGGGAGATAATGTATGTGGTTTTATATATTTACATATATATTTGTAGTGGTTAACAATATAATCAACAGTCCCTGTCTATGCTGTATTCTGTTAATTCAGAGATCAAAAGAACATCATAACATTTAAATGAACTATAAACAAGGATGTGGCTGTATTAATCTCTCTTCAAAATGTATATCTATGAATGGTGGAAAAACAGGCAATTTCCTTACGTTAATTCGTGTAGCTAAGAACCGGTGATGGACCTACTTCAAAGTCGACCTGATAACCTATTGTAAGCCAAGGGACTCCAACTTGTCAAAGAAGGCTTGGGTCCTGATCCTATCATCTCAGATCTGCTTGAGGTTTTATGCAGGGGAAACCTAAGGCATCAGGACTGAGATACCAGTTCTGACGCCCTGAAGATAAACACTAGACCAGTGGTTCCCAAACTTTAACAACCTGTGAACCCCTTTCACTAAAATGTCAAGTCTCGCGAACTCCCTCCTAGAAATGAATATTTCCAGGGATTTTCTCTTTTGCCTGAGTATAAATTATAAAAGCCGTGATCTTGGAAATACAAAATTTGTTTTCATGACATGCTTATTACACACGATTTATTATTAATTATTATTTATCATTACAGTATTTTTATTACATTATGAAAACGGCAACACTCTTCCAAGATCTCACTTTCGTAGCTTGTATCACTTTGAATAAGCCTGTTATAAGACAAGGCTCCTATGTTTCATCAAGGATTATCAGATGTGAAACAGCATGAAGGTATTTAAAAAGCCAACTCAAAGAGTTCCTCCTACACAAGCATTCAGGTCTTGAGCAGTCCAGGCAAACAATTAGGGTGGACAGACAGCAAATGTGAAAAATTGGGATGGGGGTGGGGGGTAATAGGAGCCTATATAAGAAAAAGACCCCAAAATTGGGACTGTTCCTATAAAATCGGGACATCTGGTCACCCTACAAACAATGCATGTTATAACAAAGCTTAAACTTGTTCTTCGTAATAATTTTAAAAACAATACTAGCTGCCTATTTAATTTTAAAAACAGCAAAAAATATCTACCTCCCTTTCCATTTCTTATAGGAGTCTTGAAGTTTAAATCTCCTCAGTGTGATAGGTATGCTTGCTTTGATCTGCTTAGCTCTTGGAAGTCCAGGGGCTGCTGGCCCTGTGCTGCTTGGGGTCCCTAGGGACAGCTCTGTCCGCCATTAGGGAATTTTTTCACGAGAACCCCCTGTAACATTTCATGAACCCCCAGGGGTTCACAAACCCCAGTTTGGGAACCACTGCACTAGACTATAACCTATGGACTAAATTCTAAAAGAACTCTTTGCAACTACAAAGATTACCATCTCTGCTATGAATCTGAATCCCAAGATTGACTCATGTCTGTATGTATATTGATCTTTTAACCATACTCTCTCTCTCTTTTTTTTTTTTAATAAATTTTAGTTTATTTAATGACTGACTGTAAGCATATATTTGGGTAAGATCTGAAATATTCATTAACCTGGGAGAACCTTTTCTTTTATATGACGAAAAAGATTTTCAGTAATCTTCATCATTATTGACTTGGGTATCTGGGTGAAGGCTGAGGCTGGGTTAGTTTAAGGGAACTGTGTTTTGGACTTCTGAGTAACCAGTGAGGTATAACAGAAGCTGTTTTGTGCTGACTTGGTAAATCTAAGTATTGAAATATCCACCAGCTTTGGGGATTGTCTGCCCTATTCTTTGCAGTTCACCCTAATTGAGTGATGTCAGCTGGATCCCTCCGGTCACAAATGTAAAGACTGAACAATCCTGTGTTCAATTCCAGGTTCTAGCAAGGAGTGTGCCTAATGTTTGCGGACCCATCCACCTCTGTGCTCTTCTACTCCTGTCCTCTTTGCCTTGTCTCTGTCCCAATTCTTCTCCCCTACCAGCTCTTATCCCAATCTTCCCTTCCCTGGCCCCCCAAGATCCTTACCCCTTTGCATTCCAGGAAGGTTGCATCCTTCTCCTCCTGGATTCCAACAGCCTCCTGCTGCCTGGGCTCCAGCAGTGGGGTTAGTGAGAGAGAGTCTCCCTGCTCTCTTTTCTGATGCCTGGCTGCCAGGAGAAACAATTGCAGGTCTTGCTCAGCCCCTGTCACCCCATGATGGAGGATGCTCAATCATTTTATGGGCATAGCACATGCTCAGTCTGGCCAGCACACAGGAGCTGTGTGGGGATGAAACACACCTAGTGCCATTGGAATCTTAGGAGAATTTAACTGCAAAACTCTAACTGGCCTCTTCTGAGAATATGCAAACTCCAGTTTTCAGATGCTTATACCTTGACTGAATGTGGGTAGATTTTCATGGGAACCAATGCAGGCACAACCCTGACATTAGAGCATCCCTTGCCAAATGTCAAGTATCTTCTCCAAAGAATGGAGGTGCTAGAGCTTCTCAATGAAACAGATGTACATATTTTTTTAACATGGATAAAATGACATATTTTCCCATACTTTCATTCTCTAAAACACCTGATCTTTTTTTGGCTAAAACTTTAAAAAAAAAAATCAGCCTTAGGCATGGAAAAATTCAGCCAAAATGTTTGGTAAAGTTCTAAACAACTGAAAACAGGCTCTTATATTGGAAAATGTTAGGCAAGTTGTTCATCATCATTAAGCATCTCTGCCATCACTGGCTATACTATAGTATTTATATGTAGTGATACATAACTTAGTTGCTATTGTCAGTATGAATAAGGAAGCGTATTCTTCATGTCACTATATCAAAAGTATATTATCTTGAAATGTCTATATAATTTTTAATAAATTATTTCAGACTAATATTTATAATACTTTTTTTATATTATGACTGATGTCCTGGTGTTGCTTCTTGGTAATGAGTTAGTGTGGTGGGGCGGCTGCCCCACACAAGCAGAAGGGTAAGGCAGCCTTGGAGAGGCTGCACAGAACCCCGCCAGTCAGGAAAGGGCTCATTGGGAGAGTCAATCAGGAGAAGGATTGCTGGAGCAGCCCATATATAAAGGACTGCTCAGCAGAGCAAAAGGCAGTCTCTCCCTGGAGGGCAAGGGGGAAGGAAGGGTAGTGGAGCAATTGGGGAGCTCTTGGCTGACCATGGGCAGACTGAGGCCCTGAAGCAAGGGCAGGGAAGGTGCTAGAGCTACAGGGGAAGTGGCCGAGGGAAAGTAGGCAGCGGGAATAGGAGGATGGGCAGTAAGTGACTGCCAGCTATAGGGTCCCAGGGCCAGGACCCAGGGTAGCGGGCAGGCCTGCCCCCCCCCCTTTACCCCTACTTGCCAATGAGGAGAGTGGCCTAAATCCAGACTGCAGTTTGGCCCTAAAGCCAGAGGCTAGACTAGCGACTGCAGTTGGCTGCTGAGGCAAGTGGAAGGACTGAGGACCGCTTGTCTCTCAAAAGCGGGGAGACAGCGGGCTGGGGCAGAGCCAGAGGGCCATGTCCTGAAGAGGACACCGTAGTCTGGGAACGACACCGGTCCAGATGGTCAGGACGATGGAGGAAGTGAAAATAAGGGTGAGTGAAACACTGCTAGTAAAAGGCGCCCTGGTGCTCCAAGAGAGCTAATTCCCAGCACGACCAGCAGGAGGCGCTGCGGCGGTGAGTCGGCACTGCTACATTTAGATGTTGTAAAATTGCTATAACCCTACTGTGACGGGTTCGATTACAGAAACCCCCTTGGGACTGCAACCTGATGTGCTGAGACTACCTCTGAGACTGTTTTCCCTGCCAGGTTGGGACTTCAGAACCCTGTCTTGTTGAGCCAGACACGCTTGCCTGCTGCAAACACAGACCCAGGTCTGAACCACGTCCCCCAAAGCTGCAGACTTAACTGAAAACAGCTTAAGAAGTGCTCCTGTCTCTAGCACCCAGACACCCAACTCCCAATGGGATCCAAACCCCAAATAAATCCGTTTTACTCTGCATAAAGCTTATACAGGGTAAACTCATAAATTGTCCGCCTTCTATAACACTGATAGAGANGGATTTAAGTGGTTCCAAGTAATAACAGACAGAACAAAGTAAGTTACCAAGCAAAATAAACTAAAATGCGCAAATCAAGTGAACATGTTTGGTCAATAACTATAATTGCATGTTTACTGTGATGTTTATATCTATGAGCAGAGGCACTGATGGCAATAGAAGTTTTACTTGATTAAGGACTAGAAGATTTGACCCTCCAACTTTCTTTCAAGAGGAAGAGCTGCCCAGAGCTCCTGTGCCTGTTTATTTTCCTTTTCTGCCTGCAGTGGCCCTGATATATCTCAGAAGTCTCAATTTTTTCCCCAACTTTAAAATGTTGAATTTTCTTGGTGTTTGATTTAAAATATTCTCCTGTGAAAACTGCAACTCAATCGCTGTAGTGTTGTGTTTAAGAGCCTTCTGGAAAGTAACTAGCCTTTAAATAGAAGTGCAGTGTTGCCAACTCTCATGATAATTATTGTTTTCCTTAAAGCCCCAGCTCCTGGAATCAAGTGATATGTGATGATTTCAACCTCTATTCTTAAAGAAAAATGAAGTTTCTAGCCCTTGTGGCTGTGGAGAAAGCTTCAAAATGTGACCCCAGTGCACCTTAAAGGTTCAAAAAGCAGAATGTAAATAAAAAGAACACCAAATCTATTATTTTTACATAATCTCATTATTTTAAAGCCAGCCTCATGATTTTTGGTGAACCTGATTCTTGATTTTTTTGAACATTTGGGGTTGGCAATACTATGGAAGTGACTTGAAAGTGTCAGTTTCACTCCTATTTAAAGTCATGTTCTAGTCTATTATTTGTAGTGGGATAACACCCCTGGAGCCCCAGGCAGGTGCAGTATAAACTCACGGGGCCTTGCCCTAATAGAATGTTTCCAAAAGTTTAATGATATATTCCAAGCTTGATGAACTTCAAAAAAGTAATAGAAAGTAATCTAGGTTTTTCTACAATTGTTTCAATTGTTGTATTCAAGAGTTAGTAACAAAGTAAGAATATACATTATTTTTTTTAACCTAACCAGTGTCCCTTAAGAGAACTGACACAAGATGTCAGAACAAATATTAGAGCTGAGTGGGTCTAATATTAATTTAATTTTCTTTTATATAGGAATTAGACATTATGATCTGACAGGAGCACTGTGTCTAAGTTATTATCTACCAAAAAACAAAAACATTTTCAGGTGCCCAACTAGCCTTTGGAATCATGGTTAAAGTCCCCGTTCCCCCTCTCTCCCTACCAAAATCTGAAATGTTGCCCCTGGAATCAGGCTTTTTTTTTTTTCTTTATCCACTTTAAACAGTTTAGAGTTGCAGGTTGGTTCTGCTCCCCCTCCCGCTTTTTTTTTTAATTCCCCAGATTCCCGCTCACACTGCTGATTACTCGTCCTGCCTCACTCTGCATGCACAGTGAGGAGGACACCATAGCCACAGCTGGGTGTGCATGTGTGCGCACACGCACACAGGCGGGGAGACAATGAGCACCCACACACCATGTGCAGCAGCAAGGGGGCAGGGTGCGGGGCAGAAGGCTGAAGAGGAGAAAGAACAACAAAGTAAGACGAGGGGGGATGTTTATGGTGATGACAACGTAAGTTCTCTGATTCTTACCATTTTAATATCCAACAAGCAACAAACTGGAAAAAATGCATTTGCTTTTTCTGAACCATTTGAAGGGTACCCCTGACCTTGACAAGAGTGAAACAGCATACAGAATACTAACCATGTTTTTGGGTAGGGATTTTGGTGCAGTTCTTCTGGAGATCATTATAGAATACAAAAATGAGACACAGTAGACACCCCTAGGGTAACTGCAATCACATAACAGCTGACCTGCTGGGCTGATGACATTTTGCTGCACTCCCAAGATTTATATCAACTTTACTGCTTTAGGCTAGAATCTGGAAAATGTGTTTACTGACCATGTATGCTGTTGCCTAGGAGAGAGTGCAGATCACTGTTAACAGTTCTAAGTCTCTCTCTCTTCATCCTTGGTGGTTAGGATCAACCATTGTTCCACTGTTTTCCTATTTTATAATCTATGGGGGGAAAAGCAATATCCAGAGAAGAAACACTTGCAATTAAGAATTTATAGAAAAAGTTGTTCATAATGTTGAACCCAAACCATCTGTGCGGTGAGAAACAGTTTCAGAATAGAAATCGGGTCAGAGGGAAAAAAAGTGAAGCATTATTAGACAGAAGCCAATGAAAGAGAATGAATAATAAGTGTGAAAGGAAAGGCTGTAGGTTATGTCAGGAGTGTTTTCAGAAGCTTTTGAACAGAAAAAGGGTATTTCACTTGCAAGGAATTGCATCAAAGCAAGAAGTGCCAAATATTTTAAATATTTTAGATAAGGTCTTAAAAGCATGTACATTCAAGGTTCATGTTTCCTGAACCAGCTGAAGCATACCACTGATCTAATCAAATAATTCAACCCTACACAGAATACCCAACATGTTATCAAGTAATGGTCTCAGGGTGCTTCTATAGACCAAGTGAGATAAATAAAAAGTCATAGTTGAGTCTTCAGGGTATCTGCTATTATTTATCAGCCAAATGTAACTTTTAGAACTGAGTGGATAATAAAACTATTTCCCACAAATATTTTTTCAATATTTTTAATGGATTCGCTTTTCCCCATTCTCATTCCCTTTGTGTTCCCTTTTCATGAACACTGGAATGGTCTAGTTTGCTGCCACTGAACCGTGGGAGTGGGAATAAGGAGGGAATTGTTCAGCTGCATGAAACAATAAAATTTCAGCCCCTAATTTCCATGAGTATGGGTGCAGGGAAACGGCACTGAGCACTGACATTATTTTCCATATGCAGTGGTGATTTTAGCTTATATCTTGCTCCTGAGGGTAACAAAAGGACAGCACAGCTGCTGCTGGTGTCGCAAAGCTGCTCGAGCCAGTATGCTGCTAGGCTGTTTACAGCAATGGTGCCTGCCTAGGTCATCGCGGAGTGGAATAGGAAAGGGGCCTATCACAGAGGAAGAAATAAGGCTGCCACCCCTAGAAACTGCCAGGAGAGGATTGCAAGTACCTGCATGGAAGGTTCATCAAGATCTCTCAAGATCTATTCAAGGGACATCCCTATGTTTGTACATAAACAAACTGCTCTGCCTCCCGCCATTCCCCACCTCACTCTACGGGAGGATGAAAAGCAGATAAAAACTCTACCTCTGTTTGTTGTACCACTACCTCTTCTAGTACAAGTAAAACAATGAAAAGTTGATACCTGTGTCCTGCTAAGTTGAGGTCAGGCACCTTCTGCACATTTAAACATTGTAATGGAAAATCCATTCATACACTTACCCAAGGTCCTCCTCCCCCCCCGCATCGGGCTCCTCTGTGCTAGGCTAACAGGATTGGCTAGACTGCAGTGAAGTCTCAAAAAGTCTTCACTCGTGGTATAGCTAGACCTCTCCCATTATATGTCCCCCGTCCTCTTCTTCCTCATTGCTCCTGGCAGGAGTCCCTGTCTCCGGCTCCTTTAAGGTATCTTTGGTGCTCCGCAGTATGCTGATGGGGTCTCTGCCAAGTACGGTATGCAGCTTGTAAAAGCGGCGGGTCTGTGCTCAGCACCAGATCTATTGTTGACCTCCCTGACCTTATGGTATGCCTGGCACAGTTCTTTCACTTTCATGCAGCACTGCTGCTGATCCCTGTCATACCCCTTCGCCTGCATTCCTTGTGCAATCTTTTCATACTCGTCCACATGTCTATGGCTGGTCTGTAGCTGTGCTTGCACAGCCTCTTCTCCTCACAGGCGCAGGAGACCCAATACCCCCTGTCTACTCCAGCCAGGAGCGAGTCTAGAGTATGTAATAAGCATGGTTCGCTTTGCAGTTGCACACAACAAGGGAGAGCTACTAGGTGTGCTCACCAAGCTGGGGAATCAAAAATACGTGAGGTTTTCAAAGGTAGGAGTAACTTCTGGTCTCTGTGTACCCTGTGCAGTGAAGTTCACAATTGCGGCCAGAGCAGTCAGTATTGGGTATTGTGGCACATAGGCCATGCAGGTTCTATGCTTGCACTGCGTCAACCTCAGCTCAATGCCATTCGGGGAGGTGGTGTTACTGTCACTGTAATGGGGCACTTATGGCTGCCAGAGGCACATTTGAGTGTAGATACATGACAACTAGGTCAACTCAAGGAGACTTATATTAACCTAACTTTTGAGTGTAGCCCAGGCCTAAGAGCCTAAAATAAATAGATTAAGGTCTAATTCTCCACTGCTTTGCACCTTGTGCAATTATTTATGTCTGTGCTAAGTGAGTGCAAAATAGGTGTATATACCAAATAAGAATATTAGTGTTTGACACCTACTTTGCACTAGAGTAAATGACTACACAAGGTGCAAAGCAGAAGAAAATTCTGCACATAGTCTCCTGAGCTATACAGGCCTGGAGGCTGCTTCCTGCTCGGAGTGGGAGCTTGAGTAGGTCAACTAATGCCACAAGGAGCCATACAGGACCTTCTGTGACTTGCATACCCCAAAGTGAACGTATCTAGTTTGCTGTGATAGGGAGCTTGGAGAGCCCAGTGGTCTAGTGGTTAGTGCATCCAACTTCCAGCCCTGTGCCTCTCAGAGCGGTAGAAGTACCTGTTCCTGACCTTAAGATGGGGATCTTTGGCTTTCCATATCTGGGTTTAGATCCTTAAGATGGTGTGGTAGGGAGACCTGGGCCCTCCCTCTCCACCAGGTCCCAGCCCAGCACCCTGTGGGAAGTAGACTCACTGTGGGGAGGAACCTGCTGGGGTCAAGTTGCTTCCCTGGGCTACTTTCTACCTATAGATCCCTTCAGTTTGGGGCATGGGCCCTATAGTCCAAACAGTCATTCACCTTACAACAAATGTGTCCATCGCAGCAGGGCTCTGCCAGACTTGCAAGTTCTCAAAGGGGTGGTGTTTAGAGAAAGCTGTGCCTGAGGGCCTTACCCACTCTGGGGCCCCTTCTCAGAGCTGGTCTACACAGAAAATTTACATAGACATAGCTGTCTCTCAGGGGTGTGAAAAATCCACACCTCTATGAGATGGAGCTATGCCGGCCTAGCCCTCAATGTAGACAGTGCTAGTTTGACAGAAGAATTCTTCTGTCAACCTAGATACCACCTCTCGGGGAGTTGGATTGACTACAATGGCAGGAGAACCCCTCCCATCTCTGTAGTGAGTGTCTACACTGAAGTTCTGCAGCTGCATCACTATAGCAGTTTAAGTGTAGACACACGCTCAGGTTCGCTCTTCTGTCTGGCTTCCTGAAGAAGAATTCGACTCTACTGCAGCCAGTCCATACTCTTTGCCTGGGCTTCTGAGCTGTTTTTAACCTGCTCCTCCAGTTGGAGCATGATCAGCAGGTCTGGAGGGGCAGGGCTACCTGGTCCTAGTATTGCCTTTTAACGCCTTCAGGCCCAGTGTGGGGTTTGTATACACCATCACAAGCCCCGGATTATTTTCCAAAGTCTCCAGTTTTCTGAACAAATAACCTTTTCCTTAACCAGTAAGGGAATAACCACACTAGTTCATTCAGCTAACAGCTTGAAAAGTTTGTTGAGTACTTAGAGTTTGTAGGCCCCAGGGGCAGATTAATGATTTTGCCGCCCCTAGGCCCTGAAATAATTGCCGCCTCCGGCCCCAGGTGAACTTATTAAACATCAATATTTTCAATATCAACACCAATATTTTCACTTTTTACTTCACTACTACTTTCAACTTTTTTTCTGTCTCACTGTCGGCACTATCTGATACAACAAAGGAATCTATTTTGCGCATTTTTGCTATCATTTCATTTTCCCTTTCTTTCTTTTGTATAGCATTTTTTTTTAACTGAGAACCACTTAATTTCTTCCTTCCAGTCATATTATTAACATTTAGGATTCTCGCGAGTATGTTTACTAAATGGCGTCACGCTGTCATTGGTGGTTTCGGTATGTGCTATGATTGGTAGAATTGCAGCGTCACTGATGCCGCGATTACAAAAATGCTGCTATTATAAATTTGCCGCTCCTGCAAATTTGCCGCCCTCGGCCTAGGCCTAGGCCTAGGCCTTGTCAGCCTACGAGGCCCTCTTGCAAAAGTTCTCTAGTCTTGACTCCAGAACTGTAATTATTATTCAGACAGTTTTAGGGGAAATCTCAATAAGCTGCAGAACTGCTGCCAACTGTATGGAAGGACAGCTGGATTTTGAGACGCGCAAGACACTCCCTTCAACCCTTTTCTCGCTACACAGTGCCTGGTTTTGAAAAAGTGTTTGCCTTGTTTAGTTGAGGAAGCATGGGCTTCTCAGGGAGGATTTTTTTTTTCAGTGTTACAGTGGTTACAACAAGGATTCCCCTAAGAAGAAAAAAACCCAGCTGAGAGGAAAGGAAAATCTAAACACAACCAACACCACAATGACAAGCCAATGAAGTGGTCACAATAGCAAGAATAGACCATACAGAGCTGTTTTGTGAAAGGTATAGGCCATATCCTATCAGACTGTTAGAAAATAGATTGTTAGTATATAAAGATCACTGACAGATTACTCAGCCTTGTATAAACATAGGAGGAAGAAACATTACCTGTCTCACGAAGCTTAAATTCTGATAGACAAAACAGTTCGGGTGCATAATACACTGGATTACCAGAGAATGGTTTTAACTAGAGTGGTACCCATTTGTCTACGGCGTGTTACATGTACTACATGTCTTTATAGTCACTTTATTCTAGACTAATTGATCCGTAGTGCAGCAGCCACTGAACAGCTTGACACAATGCTAATGTACTGATTCTTCAAAAGACAGTCAATGCTTTTACTAAAAAATAAGACCAAGTTCTTCTCTCATTTATACCAGTATAATGTACATCTGGAATAATGTCACTGACTTCATTGATTTACTTGTGTATAACTGACAACAGAGTTTGGCCCAAAGGACTGATGTTTCCATAATTCATATCTGTTTTTCTGTTTCCATTCTCCTCCTTTGTGCCTCTTTTGGCAAGAAGTACCTCTTTGAGCAGCTCTGCCAATTGCATTTTTTCTGGTGTTTTTGTTGTTGTTGTTTTTTGGCCACTTGCAGATCCAGTAGGTCTCTACACTCCTGGGAGCTCAGAAAATAATTCAGCTAAGCTTTTGTTCCTGCTCCACGTGAATTATGTGAGTGAAATTGTCAAGTGCCATAAAAGAGTTCTCAAATCTAAACCAATTTAGAAGAATCTACGTCTATCCTCATTCTGGCTGTGTCACTCCAAGGGCCATTTTCAATTTGTTACTGAACTTGAAAGCAAAAAGACAGAAGAAAATAATCTGCTTTAGTGGGGATGACGATCACCATAATGTCATTCATTCTAGAATAGCGTGATTGACTGTGGATTATTGACTTGCATAAGGACAGCAGGAGCATAATTCATGTTGCCCCTGTAAAGAAAATGACTATTTTCACTTGTCAATACTCAGAAAAGTAATGTATTTTTAAATGGTCTAAAATTATATAAACCAATCTGCCCTAAAACCCAGGAATAAATACATAGACCTTAGAGTAAATGTAATATATGAAAACTTCAAGGTCATTTTACACTGCCAGTGTGGTGTAGTATAAATGAGAATCAGGGTCACAGAGATGAATTCTCAGCTCTTGCTTGGTGCTGCTAAATGGTGGGGGAAGGGAGAAAGACGGCTCTGAGATCTAATTCATACTGGATTTTTATTATTGTTTTAGCTGCCTGAGGAAAAGTCCTAGTGTCAGCTCTCAATTTACACTGATTTCTGCTAGTGTATCTTACCCCAGCCTGAATGTCATTTATGATGTGATGAAGTAAATGATTCATTTGCTTCATCACTTTATAGATAAGGTTCAAATTGATACTGACCTTTGTAAAGCACTTCGATATCTATGGAGGAAAAGCGGTATATAATAGTTAGGTATTAATTAATTTATTATTAATTATTAGTATTATTATTAATACCTTTAACATATTAAAAAGGGATAATCAGATAGAAGAAATAGTGGCATGTGCTTGTTACTTTTTTAAGCTCTGGCAGTTAAAGTCTGATATGAAAGTGCAAAGATATGTACACCTATTACATGGTTTAAGAACGTAAGAATGGCAATACTGGGTCAGACCAATGGCCCACTTGGCCCAGTTATCCTGTCTTCCGACAGTGGCCAGCAGTTCAGGTGCTTCAGAGAGAGTGAACAGAACAGGGCAATTTATTGAGTGATCCATCCCCTGTCGTCCAGTCCCAGATTCTAGCAGTCAGAGATTAAGGGTTTGATTATAAAGATTACCATTTGGTATCAGTTCTGCAGATTAAATATTTCATAGAACTCCAGAGCATGTTCTTGAAGGCATGCAAGCATACTGACGATATTATTTGAAGCACAGTGGATAAGAACACAATACTAGATTTATGAAAGAGCTTCCAAGAATTCAGTAGTATGGGCTTTTATTGAACTGGAGAAAGTGTCAGTAACACTCTTAAGAGAAACTGTTTACACTGCTAGCAAACAGCTGAACAGAAATACCATATGTGCAATATATACCAGAGTGTGCGGAACTAGAAATAGAGGAAGACTGAGGATGCGTTGGACAGACACAGTGAAGACTGACATTGAACAAAAAGGTTTAGAGGTGAACAAAGCTGTGAAATTGGTACAAAATAGAAAGCTGTGGCCAGACTTCTGTGACATATTCCTAGGACACCCAGAATCATAAGCCACTGTGTTACCCCTCTACCTCAGCAAGAGTGAGTTTTGCTGGGGTTTGAACCATGTGTTAGCTCCCTGCCACAACAGTCTATCCACCTCACCAGCAAATTCCTTGAGACTCTGCCAGTCTTAACCTTGTCTTGCAGGTAACAATCAGTGAACCCCAGTTCCTGAGGTCCCCAGAGATGTCCTTCTGCAGTGGCCAGTCCCTCTCACTGGAATTGTGAATTATGTGAATTATTAAATTCACTGTCTCCAAAGACAGGGTGTTCTTTTATGTTCCAGTGTTTTGGAAGGGCCAGACTGCACATAGGCCTGCATGGGGGCACAAGGTGTGGGAGAAGGCATGTGTGACAGTATCTCCCATAAGGGTTTATGGAAATATGCTTAGAATGTGTTTTATGCTACATATGCCATGTAACATATCTCCATAAAGGTTATGATCTACTGAATGTATTAATCCTATTTGTATGCATGTATCATTTTTGTATTTGAAGTTATGAATGTTATGAATGTTTGCTGTGTACTGGCTTGATTTCTAAATAACCTTAGTAGAGCATTTGGTCAGTTCCTGGAGAAAGGAATGTTGACATTAAGAAGTACCTAATCAAGAAACACTTAAAGGACAATGGATCTTGGAATGCTCCAATCCACATAAGAAGTCTACTTGAGGGTGTTCAAGGTAGCATGTAAACAATGGATGCTACCTGTAAAAACTGTGAGCCCAGGTGACTCCTAAACTCCATCTTGGAGCTGGACTTTGCATAGGAGTGAGGAGGGGGTCTCCACCCACAAGAGAAAGTCTATTTAAACCCCTGGGAGACCCCTCCATTTTGTCTTCAGCTGGCTAAAGAGAGAGCCTCTCCACCCCCCCAGGATACTTGAAAGAAAGTGGAACAAAGGACAGTGTGCAAGGGGTGTGAGTGATTGCTGGACCCAGGCTAAAAGGAGATTAGTCTGTAAAAGGGAGCATTCTGGAACTGGTGAGGATCTTATCTGTATTCAGTTTGATTAGACATAGATTTGCGCATTTTATTTTATTTTGCTTGGTGACTTACTTTGTTCTGTCTGTTACTACTTGGACCCACTTAAATCCTACTTTCTGTATTTAATAAAATCACTTTTTACTTATTAATTAACTCAGAGTATGTATTAATACCTGGGGGAGCAAACAACTGTGCATATCTCTCTATCAGTGTTATAGAGGGCGAACAATTTATGAGTTTACTCTGCATAAGCTTTATACAGGGTAAAATAGATTTATTTGGGTTTAGACCCCATTGGGAGTTGGGCATCTGAGTGTTAAAGACAGGAACACTTCTGTTAGCTGCTTTCAGGTAAACCTGCAGCTTTGGGGCAAGTAATTCAGACCCTGGGTCTTTGTTAGAGCAGACGGGTGTGCCTGGCTCAGCAAGACAGGGTGCTGGAGTCCTGAGCTGGCAGGGAAAGCAGGAGCAGAGGTAGTCTTGGCACATCGGGTGGCAGCTCCCAGGAGGTTTCTGTGATCCAACCCGTCACAGCATGTTCCCTCTTATGCCTTTGTGCAGGGGCTAGCTACAATGTATCTGAGGAGTGGACAGGGTTGCCAACCCTCCAGGATTGGCCTGGAGTTTCCAGGAATTAAAGATTAATCTTTAATTAAAGATTATGTCATGTGATCAAATCTCCAGGAATACGTCCAACCACAATTGACAACCCTATGTTCCATGCTTTCCTCCCTTAAAGGGGGCAAAGAGGGGTGGAGGAGCACCAGGTTCCCTTCTGGTCCTACATTTCTATGATTTTATGTTGCGCTCATTTAAAGTGTGCGCAGAGCTGCCAATGCTCCATGCTCTCCCCGGGAGACATTGGAGGAATTCCTAACAGAATCTGTTCAACCAGACTTCCTCTGGGATGCCCACTGCTGTGGGTCCCCCTCTCTCACTCCCCACCACACCACAGGCCTCTGCTCTTAGGGCACAGTGTAACCCCAGATATTCAGAACATTCTGTTCTCAGAATCCCATGTGCTGCTATGTGTCCGACTGCTGAACGCTGGTTTCACCGTGCCCCCCAAATTCTTTATTTTTTGGCACTTCTGAAAGCCATTTATTTCTACTGTTATTTCTTTTCAACAGGAAACAAACCAGTTGCTGTGTCAGCATCTTGGCTATGAATCAAAAAGGAAAAAGCTACTTGTCGAAGTACACACTAGGCATAGACAATTAGGTTGGGGATGATATTTTAGCCACAGAAACTCTTTCAGGCCGTAGGGGGGAAAATCCCAACAACTCACAGTTTAATTAAAAGGAGACAAAAGTAGGAGTCACCACCAAGAGTTCTGGGGTAATTTCTATAGAAAGGGTTAAACAATTCAATACAGCGTTCTCATCAAATCTACGGCAGCAGTACTATTTCCTCTGGCTGAATTGATTCTGTATTTCATTGGCAACCCCCCTTGCCGATGATGAGTGGTTTATAGACTGCAGTCTGCCCCAGGGAGCAGGGGCTAGATGATGACTGGCAGTAGCCACTGAGGCAAGGTCGGGATAGGAGGTTGGAGGTTCCCCTGGGAGGGGAGACCCAGACAGAGGGGGTACTGTGGTGGGCAGAACCCTTGGGAAAAGGGCACCGGGGTCCAGGAGGGACACGGGGCCAGCGGCAGGCGAGACATCAGCCGGCAGAGGGCGCTCCAGAGCTGGAAAAGAGCTAATTCCCTGGACAACCAGCAGGAGGCGCCGTGCCAGTGAGTCGTCGCCCCGCGACACTCCCCCAGAACACCATCTTTGCCACCCTACGCATCAACATCCCTCACAATGACTGCATAGCTGTCTGTCTCGAATACCTACAAGATAATATGCAACGCTCAGAAATCCACCCCAAACACATTGCCAAACTCATCCATTTCATTCTCACTCACAACAGCGTCACATCAGACAACAAACATGTTGTCCAAACCATCAGAACAGCCTTGGGTATTAGGATGGCTCCTCAATATGCCAACCTCCTCATGGGCCACCTTGAGGAAATTTTTTTGGAAAAATACACCACAAAACCAATGATATACCTGAGGAGATAGATTGATGACATTTTCATCCTCTGGAGAGATGACCTAAACTCCCTCAGAGATTTCCACCACAGATTCAACAACCAACCATCAATCAAACTCTCTCTAAAACACTCTCACACCAGCATCAACTTCCTGGATACCATGACCAGCTTCAACCCCAACCCCAAACTTCTAAAACCACTATATAAAAGAAACCCCTGGATCACCACACTTACATTCACAGATCCAACAACCATCCCAGACACAACAAGAAATTGGTTATCTACACCCCCGGCACTTAGATACCACAGAATTTGCTCCAAAAAGAAAGTCCAGGATACACACCTAAACATACTTAAAACCACCATCACTAAATAAGGACAGTCCACCAGAGAAATAGATCACATCATGGATCAGGCTAACCAAATACACTGGGAGAACCTGCTTCAATACAGAACCCCCCCACCCAAACCCTGACTGCATACCCCTAATTGTCACCTACCACCCCACACTGGAACTCATTTTGGGTATCATAAAACAATTACAACCCATGCTTGATGAGGACCACATCCTGAAAGAAATCTTTCCCGAACTCCCTATTTCAGACCTTCAAAACCCCCCCACCACCACACACACACACCTCACCAAGCTCATTATCAAAAGCAAGTTCCCCACAGACCTGGACACACCAACTCAAGGCAGCCCCAGACCCTGCCAGAACAACAGATGAAAAACCTATCTCCGCTGCTGCAATGATCAATACCCCTCCACAACACACCTTTCAAGATCCATGCGTATTACAACATGTGGTGTACCTTGCCTTGTGCATCAAATGCCCCAATAACAACTATGTGGGTGAAACCAAAAAATCACTATGCTTTCAGATGAAATGTGCACAAAAAAATTATAAAAGACAAAAACATCATATCACCTATAGGTAAATACGTTTCACAACGTGATAACTCCATATCTGAGCTTTCAGTCCTCATCCTCGAAGGAAACCTGCATAACATCTTCAAAAGACAAATCTAGGAACTTAAATTCATAACTTTGCTGGACACTAAAAATCATGGACTTAACAGAGACACTGGTTTTATGGCTCATTACAACAATTTGTGACACACCCTGCCGCCTACTAAACCTTAATTGCCCACAACACACTTTATTTTAAGTGGTCTTCTATCGCATGTGTAACCCCTTATGCTTAACAATCTATCTCACCTTGTATTTAGCTCACACACTCTGGTTACCTTCCCCAGACTTGAGGAAGAGCTCTGTGTAGCTCAAATCTTGTCCCTTCCATGAACAGAATTTGGTTCCAATAACAGATATTACCTTACTTTGTCTGTCTAATATCTTGGCACCAACATGGCAAACAAAGGTAAATTTTGTCTTTCGGTAGTGGAACTAACATTCTTTCCATTTTCTAATGAGGCCTATAGTTCCTTTGTTCACAGCAACTTTTGCACAGGCTTTCTCTGAGATTTCAGTGATGGTACTTGCACAAGAAACCATCATATTGTACAGATGGCTAATTTATGCAACCACATTATCTTATCCTCATCCTCTTCCTTCCCTGCTAGTGTTTGCTACACTCACTTGTTGTATCTTGTTTCAAAGTAAATTGACCAGGCTGGTGCGTCAGGGGGCTCAGTGGTACCTCAGTTCCAGGTGGCACCCCGGGGGAACCCGTCACACAGGGTTTCTCAAGCTTTGCCGTATGATGGATAACAATTTTCTCAGGGGTGTCCTGCCTTCCCCGTTTGCCATTGCAGGGACCCCCACCCTCCATCTACCAATCCTGTGAGCCACTTCCCCTCTCACTGGCAACTGCATAGCATCTCTGTGGCAACTACAGCAACTGCCTATGTGGAAAAGTATTATTAGGAAAACATTTAATTTATTTTAGCTGATTTTAATGTGAGTGGTCCATGGATCACAGTTTGAGAACCTCTGAAATAGAGTATTCCAATTTTATAAGAGGGGAGGGACTATTTGTACCTCCCCAGTCATTACTTCTACTTCTGTAGTATGTATCTGCCAGAAACAATATTACTGTACACATTTGTATACAAAGTATATATATATACTTTGTATACAAATGTGTATTAAATATATAGAGAATTTGAAAACAAAAATAGACTTATTAACTACTGTACACATTTTATGTATATATATATATATATATAATTTGTATACAAATGTGTATTAAGTATTTATATTGAATTTGAAAACAAAAATAGACTAATGTATCTTTATATAGATACATTAGTCTATTTTTGTTTTCAATTTCAATTTCAAACCTCAGTCATTTGCAAATAAAATGCAAGTACAAAAATGCTCCTTTTATTCTAGTTTACATTGCTGTTTAACTAGATTTTTCATTATTTCCAAATAAAACAAAGTCTTCTTCTTCAAACAATATTTATGTGCACAAATTATACATCTCATTCTTTTCATATGGCATGTTAAACAGATTTCAGTTAAAACATATTAGACTGGTGTCTCAGATTTAAGAACTCACAACTAAAAGGTTCACAAAAACATGTATGTTCTGCAGAACATAGCTGCACATTAAAGACATTACATCTACATACACAACATATATATATAAACAAAGTTACTAGGAATATCAACATATCTTATTTTATATGAGACCTTAGTCAAACAATTTTAAAAAATGCAAGTTAACCCAAGTACCTTATATTGCTTACAAAACAATCATACTTTCCTCCCTTTTCTATGAATGTTCAGGTTTGTAGTACTGTAAAGGTGTGTGCCTTCCAATCAGCAGTGTTAATGGCGATGAAATTACTAAGTATGTTGAGAAAGCATATGCCTAAATGGAGTAATGATGTAACTGAGCATAACCCCACTGACAGCAGGGCTGAATTTTGATACTGGTAACTGTGAGATCTCTCTTTCTGCATTATCTTGATACAAATTCTACTGCAAATTATAGTTTTGAAATTTTCTCTGAGCAACTCTATTTCACTGTTCAGAAAAATGTAAATCTGCATCTTGGGTAAAATCGCAGAAGAAAATCCTATCTGCGTGTTTTCTCTGGATCATGCAGTTCTATAACTCACAGACCAACTTGAGCTAATTTCCAGGGGAAATTAAACCTGAATTAATGCAAGTAATAAAAACCCACCCCAGAGACGGGAAAGTAATTTCTTCAGAAGGGATGTTTTTCCAGTGTGATTTGATTCTCCTGTACAGCTGCAGATTGGGGAATAAACTAAGTGGCATGATTCCTTGCACTTAGAGTGAAAGAGAGGTGTTGGGAGAATTAAATTTGAAGCTTCCTATCACAGGAGAAACCAGAAGTATTGGTGGCAAGAAAGGGGAAGTTCTTTTATTTTAGAGGAGAATGCCCTCTACTGCAATCATTTTGTTTTATAAATTTGACCCAGTTAACATTTAAAAGACCCCCTTTGATTAACAGATTTGGTGAGAATGTTCATTCATTGAAATGATACCTCTGAGTAAGGATGTCAGGATGTCTTTCTGAGCATGCTCACTGCAATCACCTCTCATCATTGGCAGTTGATCTCAATGGCTGTAGAAATAGGAACGCCTATTTAAATGAATTACCATAGCACAGACTACAGTAGCCAATAGTCAGATTAATTATTGTCTTCCCACTGCCCTATAACACACATTTGATATTGACAAGAAGAAAAATATACGCAATTTAATCAGAGCACATAGAAACTCCAGAAAGCTTAATAAATAAAGCTTAATTAATAAAAACCCATCCCAGAGACGGGAAAGTAATTTCTTCAGAAGGGATGTTTTTCCAGTGTGATTTGATTCTCCTGTACAGCTGCAGATTGGGGAACAAACTAAGTGGCACGATTCCTTGCACTTAGAGTGCAACCACCAATAGTACACAATGGTCAACAACATGATCAGAGGCAGCATGTCAATTTTTTAAAAGATGAGAAAACAGATCTGTACTTTTTTAAACTAAAAAAATGAACACTGTGTTTCAGTTATTGTTATTGGGAGTAAGTATTAATATTATGGTTAGCATTCACAGACCATAATCGAGACCTTTATGATCTGCTTCTCCCCACCCCATTCAGTTCCTGTCATAACTGCATTGTTATTCTCTTTCTATTTAAATGCTCTCCATGCAATTCCAAATTATCACTTTTTTATTGAGAACTACATATCATCCTTTACTCCATAAACTGGATTTTGACTTTCTCATCCTTTCCCCCACCCACTCTTTTGCCCAACAGACACTTTAGGATATCACTACATCATAGTTTCACCATTTATCTTCTAAATTTTTAATACAAAAAGGCTGTACTGTATATAAATTCAGTGACAAGAAATTCAGAGTTCCTGGCAACACTGCATCATTAACTCAGACTACTGTGCAATCAGCATGAAATAATGGGTGGAAGTCCATATGCTTCACTGATTCACACTCTATGCAGCCTTATTGACTTTGGTGGCATTGTCAATGAAGTCAATAGGGTTACATGGGGTGTAAATCATGACAGGTTTAGCACAATGGATTTTTGGCTTATATCTCAACATTAGGGATAAACTCTGCTCTCAATTGCACCTCTATAAATCAGTGAAACTCCATGGGTCTGATCCTGGTCCCACTGGATTCAATGACAAAACTCCCACTGACTCCAGTGGGAGAAGTTATTGGGTCCAATAACTTCAAAAGGGTTCCTCAGGATTCATATCCCTGCAACTGACAGCAATGTTTGGCAACTGATGAACAGTGTGTGACTTCATAGCCATGCACTGGAGGTTCCTCAGGGTAGGCATTGCTTATCTTATTGTAATTCAGATACAGAATAAACTTTATCCACCGTTGCCAATTGCTCTGACTCTGAGAATGCCTTTGCATGTTGGTTTTGCTTCACTACTTTCAGATATGCCACAGTGGCTAATACTGGGTTATTAGCATAAACAAGTTATTAGTGGCCACACCATAATGGCTTCAGTCTTCTGTGCCATTTTCTCCCCACCTGCCCTTGAAACCTGGGTCCTTATGGAGTTCCTATTTCTACAGCCATTGAGGTCAACTGCCAATGATGAGAGGTGATTGCAGTGAGCATGCTCAGAAAGACATCCTGATATCCTTACTCAGAGGTATCATTTCGATGGATGAACATTCTCACCAAATCTGTTAATCAAAGGGGGTCTTTTAAATGTTAACTGGGTCAAATTTATAAAACAAAATGATTGCGGTAGAGGGCATTATCCGCTAAGATAAAAGAACTTCCCCTATCTTGCCACCCTGTGATAGGAAGCTTCAAATGTAATTCTCCCAACACCTCTCTTTCACTCTAAGTGCAAGGAATCATGCCACTTAGTTTGTTCCCCAATCTGCAGCTGTACAGGAGAATCAAATCACACTGGAAAAATATCCCTTCTGAAGAAATTACTTTCCCGTCTCTGGGATGGGTTTTTATTAATTAAGCTTTATGTATTAAGCTTTCTGGAGTTTCTATGTGCTCTGATTAAATTGTGTATATTTTTCTTCTTGTCAATATCAAATAATTAATCTGACTATTGGCTACTGTAGTCAGTGCTATGGTAATTCATTTAGATTTTATTGAGTGCATGTTTTTAAATACTTTAGTTATACCATTTGCATAGCCACTGTAAGCTAATAACAAATAAAATAAATCACCAACAAACATAAATCACTATTGAACTATTTCTGAAAGTCAGAATTGTTACTTGATAAATATTTAAGCGGGCTATCAAAATATATTAAGTGTTTCTTAAATATGCTCTTTCTGTTTAAAGTTACCTACAATAAGAGACACAAGAGAAATTGTCTCTGCCCTTTCAGAAATACCAGTGAAATAATATAAGGGAAATGTTACTTTTAGGACTTCAATTGTATCTATCAATATGGGCTGGACTCTACCATCTTTACACACTTTGAGTAGTACCTTACTCCACAAGTAGCCCCATTGTCCTCAGTGGGGCCACTCGTAGAGTAAGGTATTACTCCATATTAGTAAAGCCAACAGAATCTTGCCCTATGTGAGCACAAATGCAGTAACTCATGTAATACTCCTCAAGAGCCCAGTCTTATTCCTTTTGAAGTCAATAGGAGTATGACTAAGTCATTAAAAAACAAAACTTTTGCATCATATTTCACTAAAATTAATGCGGCTAGCTTAGGAAAGCAAACGCACACTGTAGGTTCTTTTCAAGCTACCCGTTACATTCATGAGAATTGTAATATGCTACGTAAGAGATTTTACAAGTTGCTTGTAATTAGACATGGTTTCAGACCACAAAATCTGGATCCAATCTTCTAACCTGCTAAAGTTGAGATTCGGGGTTTGATTTGGTTCATGAGATCTTGAACTAACCCAAACAAGTCATCATCAGTAGGGATGCTGAAGTCACTCAGAAGAATCAGCCTTGATGACTCCTCCACTACCACCACCACAATGAAGAACTTGGTCAGCTTAACAGGGACTCCAGGATGCTGTAAGAATAGCAATAAACTAACAAAAGTCCCATCTTAGCTCTGCCCCAGGACTTGCACACTAAAGGGATGCAGACTATTAGATTTAAATTTGGAGTAGAAGCCCTCCTACATTTGAGGGAAGCAACCAACATGGCTACATTGTCTTCTCCACTCAACATATCTGTTTCCTATGCCAATTCAGTGGCATATCTGCTTATTTTTTGAAAAAATGTGCTTTTACTATTTCACACTCATATTAACCCTGCAGAACCAACATAGTTCAAGAAGAGTGAGCTGAGTTACATTCTAGCTCATACATTATCAACAAAATTGTTAACTAAGCTCTGGTTGCAGAATTTTATAATTGATAGTGATATAAGTGCTAGGAAAAATACAGCCTGACTTTCAAATCCCAGGTCTGAGTGTGACAGATTGACAAATAAGGGAAAAAAGATTTTTACCTGTAAACTGTTTAAATTTGATGTGGAATCATTGAAACACAATGCAGAAATCCAATGACATCGTCACATGATCATTTTTCAAAGAGTAATTGCAATTTAGCCATTGAGGTTGTCCCGATTACAGACTGGTCGAATCTGGATTCTCTTCCCGATGCAGTTTCTAAGCAGTAATGTTTGTAAAGTTATTTTGACTGCAATTCTCATGTGACAGAACTAAGCTGAGTTTAACCACCGTTGCTGTCACAGGTTTGACTGAATATGCTTTTCTGTTGCACAGATTTTCTCCTCATTCATTACTCATGGGTGAAAATCAAGGCTTTTCTCTTACACAGTCTCTCTCTCTCTGCTCTGTATCATGATTACTGCCCCACCCCCACCCTACAGCATGTCTGGGCCTGCTTAGACACCTGTTCCTTCTGTGCAGCCCTGCCTCAGGCTACAGTAGGGTGACCAGACAGCAAATGTGAAAAATCGGGACGGGGTGGGGGATTTAGAAGCCTATATAAGAAAAAGACCCCAAAATCGAGACTGTCCCTATAAAATCGGGACATCCCTGGTCACCCTAGGCTACAGCCTACTAGAAATTGAGCCTGTCTACCTTTCAGCCCAAGGACCCTTGCTTAAGCCAGATCTGAGGCAGCAGCAGCAGCATAGGATCTGTGCCTTCTGATCATCAGCCATAAACCACTGCTCTGCCAGGGAAAGGGCTTAGGAGCGCTTCAGGAAGTCTGTGACGAGAACAGAGGCACATGAGGATTCCACTCCCCATGAAGTTGGCCGTCATGGGATTACAGAGAGGTAAGTGAGAAATCCCTTCCTAGGTTCAAAATTCAAAATTATTCTGATTTATTGAGTAAAACCCTGGATGGTACTAGTTTACTATTTATCTATTTACTTGGGTGCTAGCCAGCCTCGGGGAGCAGACAGGCAGCCTTTCAGGGACATTTAACAAGCTACTCCCACAATCAAGTTATGTGTAGCAGGACCCTTCCCCCCATGCCAGGTGAGTAGTGTACTACCGCCCCCTTGTAAACAGCTAGGAGAAGAAGTACCACACATACATCACAAGAAACAAAAGCAACCTACAGGACTTTTTCAGGACAGGATGTCAGTCAATGGCTTGCAAGGAACTCATTAATATTAATAAAATATCTTCCCCTTCCAGCATTATTAGATACAAAGGTGCCTCCTTTGAGGGCATCGTAAAATCCGAATAAAGACATCAGATTAAACTAAATATTGATCTAAAATGTTTATATAAAATATAGAACTTTCATGAATTGGGGGAGCCTAAGGTTGGTGCCACGGTAGCTCCACCAGTCAAAGACATCGTCTCACCTTCAGAAGGGAAATTCCTTCCAAAATACCCCATAGACATGATGACACACTGCACAGGAATTCCAAAGCCTCAGCTATAGCCTTTCAGACCAAAGGTTCTTCATATATTAAATAAGGAAAGCCTACTTTGTGGCAAACAAGTGGCTCATTGTCTAGAGGTATGATCCTTGTTTGGAGTGAGGTGTCTTGGGTTCTGTGCTGGTGAAAACCTTGATGTGATTTGTGAGCAATGGATTCCAACTTGGTGACTACAAGGAAGCCATATTACACCCATGGATAGCCATTGCTCATCCTAAATAATTATCTTGTCTGTGTGAAAATTTGCTGACGAGGAGCTACTGGCGGAAACATTGGAGAAATTACAGGGATTGCAATCCTCAGTGTTGAAGCCAGCATAGCAACTCTTCCTTTGGATCCACCCTCTGCACCCAGAGTCTAATATGGCTGGTGGTAGTCACAGCAAGGCTCAGGTCACATGTTACATTGTCTATACCAGAGATAGTCAATTATTTTTTGTCAAGGTCCAAATTTCTTGGTCAAGGCATAGTCAAGCTCCAGACTCCAGAGAAAATAATTAAAAGAACAAATAATGATAAGTGAATACAAAGATTTCAGGGTCCATTCAAAAGCATCTGGTGGTCTGGATTTGGCCCATGGTCCGCCTATTCACTACCCCGGTCTATACCCATGCATAGACAATATGCCAGTCACTGCCCGGTCCAGAGAAACAGACCCATTCATAAATGAATAGCTTCTGGAGCAGACTCCTCACCAGTTCTTCAAAATCAAGAGAAGCTTTTATCCCAATGTAGAGAATTGCTCACTCAGAGGTCAAAATTGACATGACTGGCTGTAATTTTACCATAATGTTAAAGGTTTGCAAAGATCAAAAACTTCATTGCATACATCATTTCCTGAGAAGTCATCAGTAACCAATTATTTCCAATGACTAGGATTCCGATGCCTTTCATCAACTTCATCTCAAGTGGGTTTCTCGATATGCACCTGCTGAAATTCCTTCGAATGATATAGAACCATGCACTTTATGAATGACACCTAATTTTGCATTGCATCTAGTTGCACTTTAACCATTAAGGTTGTTTTAATTACAGATTGGGCAAATTTGGATTCTCTTCCCGATACAGTTTCTAAGCAGTAATGTATGTAAACATATTTTATGAGTTCTGGGACTGCAATTGTCTTGTGACAGAACCATGCTGAGTTTGGCCACTGTTGTTGTCACACGGTTGACTGAATATGCTTTTGTACCTCTTCTAAAGAACAGCAATGAAAAATTCAAGGGGACAACCACATAGACACAATTCCTTAGACACAGACTAACCCAATGTGCTTCTGACAAAAAAGACAAAAAAGCTAGATATAATTTTCAATGAGCTTTGGCCAGAACCTAGCACTCCCCACCCTGAATAATTTTATATCTAATGTGTAATATTTTCATGAGTTTACCAGTACCTAGAAGTATATTAATAATAGCACATCCCAGTGTTGGTACCCTGGCAGAAGGTTTACATTTATCAAAGCTTTCTACATACATGCCAAAAACAAAAATAAACTTCTTCTGGACTAATAGACTAGATATAAATTATTTTCTTTTACAGTTTCTTGATAGGCTGAATAATCTGCTGAATGAACCGTTGGTAAAATGGTTTGACTTTCACACTCTTTCATCTATAGAAAATATGCATCCTGCTTTTGCATGATAGAATATAGGCAGATGGATCCAATCCAGGGCATTCAGAACAGAGGCAAAACTCCTCCATCTGAAACTTTAAACTTCCCTACCAGGAACAGTGTGTCTAGTAGAATGCTTTCTCTTCTTCTCCTGTCAACAAAAATCCTATCATATTATGTCGATGGTGTAAAATAAAGCAGTTAAAAACAAAGTATCTCACAGAGTTCAGCTCATCTCACATTGTCAGAAAGTGAATGGACAGTTAGGGGCTGTAATCTACTACCTTATATCCTTTGAAAATCACACATGGACTGAATGAAGATTCCTGAGACCCCCCCGTTTGAGCGTTTATAGTAGTTGTCTTTCTAAGTAATAACCATAAGAGTGTATGATACAAAGGGTATCCAGCCTTTAGAGAAATAGGTTTTTTTCCATAGGCCTTTATCAAACAGTCATAACTTAGCGACTGGCACAAGACACAGAATTTGAATCTGGATTTCAAAAGCCATAAAATTCATGGGTGTTTGGATTAAATGTTTTAGTTTGTGCCCATCTCTACAGAAAAAGATGTGTGGAACAGTTTACACATAACACTTTCCCAATATATATACAAGGGTCACAAAAGTCAAGTAATGCTTGTGGTAGGATCTTCACACAACACCTAGATTGCAACCTTTCTTTTCCATGTCTTGATTTCCTGTTATGCTGGGTTTAGTGAGTTCCACATTTAAATTGTAGTACTATAAGTATCTCCAGTTATTTAATACAAAAAGTTCCTCTGAACTCAGTTTACTATTATTGGACAATAGATCTTCAATTTCTGAGTATGGTTAACACAAGCTATACAGAATTTAAAAAAAAACCCAAAATAATAAAAACAGTGTTTCCATTGAAATTATTAGTTTACAAATTATCTTGCTACCTGAACTCCTTCTCCTCACTTTGTCTCCTTTGCTCACGCCCCACTCCTTACCTTCTCCCATACCACCCTACCAGTGGCACAGCAAATGTGTGTAAAGCAACCTCTCTCTTCTTCAAAAGACACTTTAAAATCTATTTGTTCCCTGACGCATCCTGGCTACATGGGCCACTCACTGCTCCTTTGCCTGATTGGATTGTACTGTACTGTCTCTGACTGTAAGCCCTGTGGGTCAAGAACGTTATTGGTTTGGCACAGCTGTCCCATGGGCAATACCATCTATATGTTATGCTCTACATAAATAACACAGAATCATTCATTTGTACTTTCAGTTAGATTTGTATACTGCCAAAGACAACAATGGCCACCCATTGCTAAGGAAGAATATTGAGCTACAACAGCCACTGCTTATTTTAAGGAGTGAGTCTAAGAGGTGCAGCAAGATGGCAGGTTCCATTAAGTAGGTGAGCTAAATGCGAGAAGCAGCTGTTTTCACCTACACCACTCAACTTTCAATGCTGCTTAGTTATTGTACATAAATGCACAGCTCAGGTAAAAAAATGAGTTGAAAAGAGTTGCTAAGAATGGGATCTTTGGCCCCCTCCTTTGAAAATCTACATATTATAAATGGTTTTAAAACTATACAAACTCTACTGCATGCAACATATTTCTGGCAAAGACTGGACTTCACTTTCTATAAGAATTATAAAAACAATTACTTATTTAAACAATTCTTTACTGCATATACTTGCTGTATTCCAAGTAAAGTAATAAATACTCATAAACCAGATGTTGACTTCTTAAAAGACTTCTCATGTGGAATAAATTAGGATGCCGTTCCAGGAATCTATTTATGGTTGTGTTTGCCTAGCTATAAAAAAAAGTACCTCATGCAGCTCAGACATTGATCAGTTTCTGCCCACCTCCACCTATTATAAATCATCAGCGTTAATGGTTGCTGAATAGTTATTGTAAATGACACCTCAAGGATGCTCATAGGTGTATAATGAGTGAGTAAAATGATTTTACTGCTCTTATCTCCATAAAAGTCCAAAGTCAAAACCACAGTGGGTTTATATCAAACTCATTACTTTGTTGTTAAGAGGGTCTTGTATTAATTAGTGGTCTGTACAAAAGTTTACATTGATTTCTTGGGAATATACTTATGCTAAATATACAGTACAGTGACACAGGATATAATGCAATTAAAATGTATGTTCTGCCCATTTTCTATATATTGAAAGAACAAGAATATATAGCCAAATCAATTAAATTTAATTATCAAATAAAGATCATCTTCTTGCAATTGTCATCATTATGAAATTATTTAGGGAAGGCTGCTTATTTATATATAAAGTTGGAAAGTGAAGGGTGTCTTACAAAATCTTGTAAAACAGTTCTCAGTTTGGTGTTTCTGAAGGGAGAATTGAGAAAGAGCCAAGACAGAATGTAAACTGAACATTACCCGTGAGCTAAAATAGGGTACTTCAGATTCATTAGACTGGTAACAACATGAGTATTATTGCTTTCAAGACCTAAACTCTTCTGATATAGAAACTAACTTGAAACAAGGTAATTTAACCAGAAGACAATATGACTCATGGATCACATATATAGTTTAAAATTGGAAGCCATTTGTGTTTCTTTAGTTCTGAGATATCTGGGTTTGAGTTTTTATGAAAGTCAGATCTTTAACTTTATAAAACAGAAGGTAACACATTTCAGGCTACTTACTAATAACACAGATTAATTATTCTTTCTCTGTTTTAAAATGAGATGAACTGCAGCTCTAATTGTCCAATCCCTAACAGCAATGCAGCATAGAAAATCTACAATTAGATAGCAAAGGACTTGGAGAGAAAAATGGCACATATTTTGTTATATTTTTGTACAGTGCCATTGCAATAGATAAATACATGTCTGAACATCCAACTGTGTTTGCAGCTATTTACTGCTAGTTAAAACAACGTTTCTCAAGGCACTCAGCAGCCGCTGCCCATTGCATTCAACACAGAACATCTTGAGATCTTCAAATCTTAAGTGATCAGTCACAGTTAAAGTGCAGCAAAATATTGTTAGGTCCATCTTCGCTTTTGCTTTACTCCTTTAATTGACACAATTCTTTGTGATTCTTCTGTTGCTGTCAATTTGTCTGATACTTTTTGTAACATTAATGGTGACTTCTTTTGTGGGCATTTTCTTGGTGTCCCATTTAGCCTGTTAAAAAGTTTAAAACAATATAATGAGTTCAACATTGGCAGCAAATTGTGAGACATTTACAACAGCTATCTGAGGTTTGTCAAAATAAATATGTTAAATACACAGAAAGACCAAGTCTTCTCCACCCATTTTTGTGATTTGCGGTATATTTTTTAGTTAAGCACAATAGAAATCTATCTGGCCTCATCCAAAGCCCGTTGACATCAAGAGAAAGACTCCTATAGATGTCAGTGGGTATTGTACCAGGCCAATAAATCCTTTTGACCGACATTAACACTGCTGCGCATGCACCTCTGTGCACAGATTGAAAAATGTACCCCTTTCAACAATGGGGCTACTTTTAGTCCATGGATAGCATTGGGGGGCTCCCATTGAAGCCAATGGGAGTTGAGCATATACATTGCTCAGGGCAAAGTTTGGCTTGAGTTTTCTTTAGGTTTCTCCTGCTCTTAAACCAGAATAGGTTTTTCAAAATTATAGTTTAGGTTTGTATAAAAGAGAATTAAGTCTTATATACATGGTATAGTTCTGTATCAAATCACTTCCAAAGAATAAAGAACTTTACAATACAGCTCTCATGGAAGAAAAGTCACTCTATTAAAAAAAAAAGGTTAAAATACATAAAAAATTAATAGTTTATTTTATTCACTAGCAGCAAACCCAGTCCTGGTAATACCAATTGTCCCTTAAAAATAGAATTGATTACAAACAGTTTGATCCCCTTAAAGTTGATGGGCAAACTCTCTTTGATGTCAATGGGAGCTGGACTGGCCCTAATCCTCAGGTTCTAGTCACTTACAAATAAGTTTTACATAGGTACTCCTGTTGGTGTCCTAACCCTTTTGGATCAGCCCAGAATATGGGGCAGCACCAGGAAGCAGTTGTGTCTTAAAGATATCACTATGAACACACATCATCCAAAGCTCCCTTTTCCAGGAGAATGCTGCATCAGCCCTTTGCAAGATGCAGCAGCATTCCCCTCTTGCATCCAATCAGCTCTGCTGGCCAGCCTGAAGAGGTGCAGAGTCCTTGCTGGTACGCTGATACCATTGCCTGTCATGCATACCTTAGCCTCTGTTTGCCAGAAGCTGGGAATGGGTGACAGGGGATGGATCACTTGATGATCACCTGTTCTGTTTATTCCCTCTGAAGCACGTGGTATTGGCCACTGTCGGAAGACAGAATACTGGGCTAGATGGACCTTTGGTCTGATCCCGTATGGCCATTCTTATGTTCTTATGACCAATATTGTTGCATTATTTCCTTATGCTCCCCCGTCTGTCTATCTGTCTCTTGTCTTATGCTTGGATGATGATGCTGTTGCTGATTGATGATGATTAGTAATTATATCTATTACCAAAGCACCCAAGGGCCTTTGTCATGGAACCCATTGTGCTATACAAATGTAGAACAAAAAGACAATCCATGCCCCAAGGAGTTTATAATCTCAGTATAAAAAAAGAGACAACAGATGGATACAGACAGACAGTCTGTAAGCTCGTTGGGACAGATACCGTCTTTTTGTTCTGTGATTTTATAGCACTTAGCACAATGTCCTCTCTGCCCTTCCCTCAGAGCCATGATCTAGGTAGGTCTGATGCAGCCATGCAGGGGGGGATCCTGCACAACATGGGATTATGTGCAGGACAAGGCCATGGTGTAGCCCCCTTTTAATGCTTCTTTCCCAAAGAGGTGCTTTTCTTTCTATGCTATAAATTTGGACTCCTTTGACCCTTCCAAAAGTTTGTACAAGAAGAAAACCCATACACTTGTTACTCAAAACCAGCACAATTTCTCTGACACTTTGCTTGATCTCCACTTAAGTAAATATATAAAAAATGTCATGAGAATCTGGGGTGTTCTATCACTGTGATGTAGGAGATGTGTTGCTTTCTTCTGAATTACTCTATTCTTAGTAATCATCAAGAAGTCCATGGGCAGTTCTGTTTAAAACCAGATGTAGTGATGTAGCCCTGGCTATTTACTCCCTGAAGAAAAATTCATGATGCAATATATTGTCCTGTGGCTACTGTGAAATACAGGAAACAGAGGGCCAAATCCTTGTTACCCTGTGGGCCAACCTGGGCAAGTAGAGCCAGGAGGATTTGTCCCAGAATGTATGTGCCATCATATAGATAGTAGCTCAGATTGTCCATTTTTAAATGAGGTTGTGACAGAGTGATGAGGCCTAATAGATGAGTCAGCTCTCTGATCACTGTAGTCTCAGTTAGTTTCCCCAGCAGTAGTTGATTGAGGAAATAGGGAGGAATTAGCTAATCAGATGGGGACACTGGGTGAGTTAAGAAACTAATTGGCTCATCAGATGACTAGCTTGATAAAAGGCAGGAAGGAAGTGTTATTGGGGCAGGGCAGCTGTGCCCAAACTGAAGAAGATCCCAAGGAAGGGAGATCTCTTTTCCTTCCAGGGCCCTGATGAACAGACGTCTGATGGTAATAGGGCTACAGGAAGTAGAATTGTTGTACTGACAGGTGTTGAATAAAGGGACTTGAATAAATTATATGGAGTGGACACTAAAAGAAGAGAGTCTGAGCAGTTTCTGTGGTGAACAAGGAAAGGTGCGGCATATGTCCCATTACAGATGTGAACTGTCCTTCGCCATTAACCTCTGCTCATACATATTAATCTGATTATTTTAACAGGAGGAGCTGTGTTTTTCCTCAAGATGAGCTTTAAATACAGGGCATATTGGGGACATGTACAGTATATATAGTCCCCATGCAAAATAAAGATTTACCATTTAGAAATCTAGTGATAGCAATTGCCTCAGTGACCTACCGCAGTAGTCAATTCCACAGGCTGACTGTACACTATCTAAAGTAATATTTATTGTAATTATCTAAAATTTACTGCCCTTTATTTTCAATGATTGCCTCCTTGTATTTTATGAAATCTTCAATCTGCCCTTCATAACTTGAATAATTAATTCAAGTCTTTTTCTGCCTTTCCAGACTAAATAATTATTGCATAGTTTATATATATGCATGCCTTCTCTGGACCTTTCCAGTCTTCACTCTACCTTTCTTAAGGTGTGCTAACCATATCTAGACAAGATAAATGAGTGCACACCAGTGTTTGAAACGGTCTTATAATATTATCTCTCTATTTTAATTCACCTATTTGCCTTTTCAAATGTTGCTATGTACCTGGCAAACATTTCATTAGCCACTCACAATGAATCTGAAATCTTTTTCCTGCAGATTATCTAGATTATAGAGCCAATGCTGTCTTCACTTCCACAAGTGTAACTCCCACTGAAGTCAGTGGGAGTTACACCCATGCAACTGAGGGCAAAATTGGGCCCCTACATTTGCCAATGTACATTATATTTATGCAAGTTGAATTACATCTGCCATTGTGCTGCCTAATCATCCAAAGTGTTCACATCCATCTGGTGTTTCTCACAATTCTCCATAGATTTTGTTAATCAAAATAACTTAATGTCAGTCAGCAAACTTCAACTCCCAGTGCACCTCCTCCGTCGGATCTTTCATACAATATAGTCAATAATCCTGGACCCAACATTAACCCCTTGAGTGTCCAACTGTTGTATTTCCTTCATTATTTTATTAATTGTTTTTATTATCAATTTCTTTTAGGTCCATATCCTTTTCACCTTACTGACATACACCTTTGCTGGCACTACAGTTTGATTCAGCAAGACAACAGAGGAATAGATATTGTAATAAATAATAATACCTAGCTTATATAGATAGATAGCACTTATCATCAGTAGATCTCAAAGAGCTTCATTCCCAATTTACAGTTGGGGAAACCAAGGCACGGCATGACCAAGTGACTTGCCCAGGGTCACCTACCAGGCCAATGGCAGACCCAGCAATATAACCCATGTCTCCTGAGCCCCAGTCCTGTGTGCTGTGCACTAGGCAACACTGCCTCCCAATAGAGATAGAAGGCAAAGTGAAGTCTGTGAGAATACTCACATAAGTCAGATGATCAAGATTTGACTTAGTGTCAACCAACTTCTCTATGCACATGGATATAAAAATAACAAGATTTGATTGCATGCATCTTTGTGTGCCAGAAAAAGTTGGAAGAATGCATTTCAAGCAAATGATAGAGGGCCCAATTAAGTAATCCATACTCATGTGAATAGCCCCACTGCAGTCAATGGTCACATGATTTAAGGATTGCAGGAATTGGTCCATCATCGCTAGTAACACCAAATAAAATGAAAGACAAGATGAATGGGATAATATCTTTTACTGGACCAACTTCTGTTGGCGAGAGAGACAAGCTTTTGAACTTACACAGAGTTCCTCTTAAAATGTTTGTATTCTTGTTGCTAAAAACATAAGAATAATAGATTAGATCTATCATTTGTAGAATCGAATTCTGAAATGTTGCCAAATCTCTTACAAATTGGATTTTATAATTACATTGATTCTGTTACACCATATTCAATTTGACTGATTAAATTTCTCCATGGACTCATGATTATGACAAGCATTTGCACTTTTTCATTTTCAGCAATCCCCTTATGGCTCTTGAAGTCATGTTGACGTGGAATGTGCCCCTGTACTCCTGCTACTGCAATACCTAAATGGAAAGACACAACGGAGTATAGGTCACATTTCCATGCTGCATGGGAATATTTCCATGCTGCAGAAGCAATGAAGGATGAATAATACAGTACAAGGAGGTTTAAAATAAACACACACATACTATTGTGTTTGCTATTAATGAACATTAGAGGTAAAGTTGAGATGTGGCTTCCATTCTAAACTCCCTTTTCCAGTTGCTCTCCATTTTCTCAAATTTCCCATGCTTGTTCTCCCATCTCAAAGGTAAATGTTTGATAGAACCTGTCTGATGATCCTACTGTGCAGTTGGGTTAGGGCCTTTGGGTCTGTCCCCTGTCAGCACTTAATCACCAGTCAGAAGACGTAGATTCAGAGTCTGCCTCTGCCCAGATCTGCAGCTTCTCATGCAATATGCTGTGGCTGCAGTGTAAGTATTTTATTGTATTTCAAGATGTTAAATGGGTTTTGACTGTAAAATGGAGAATTGTAATTATCACAAAAATAATTGTAGTCCCATTGAAACTAGCCCTGAGAGTCACGGAACATAATTATAAACCTACCTCTGCTGTTCTGAAGCCATTGTGTTTCTGTGTCATAGTTCCAGAAGCATGGACCGTGGGTTTTGTGCATTGAGTACCACAGCTAGTTTTCTTCTCAGTGTTAATTATTCCACTTGCAGTCGAGGACATGGTAACACAGGTCTGAGTTGATTTTTCATCCTCCAGCATACCTAATAAGAACACATGAAATCACATTCCAACAACGGTTGACACTAACGGCCATTGTTCCCTTGCATTGTATCACTATTTTGTAACTTTTAACTAAAGAACACTGTCAACTTGAAACCTAGTTTCTATAAAACAAGGAGTTAAAAGTAAGTTTCAGATAGTAAAGCTGCCTCTGTGTCTCCTGCCTATTTTTGTGATTTTTACCTTCACACTTCCCTGTCTTAAAAATGCCTCTCCCATCATTGTCACTGCGTGAAAGACCCACACAAACAAAATGGGACATGAGTTAACGTGGGCCCAGATCCTGCAAGCCACTGAACATGAGCAGACCTTTTCTCTACCTCAGAGCCCTGTTGACTTCATGGGTACAAGAGTTTGCCCATGCAGAGCGGCTTGCAGGATCAGGGCCTAACTCACTATACAAGGAAACAATGACACTGACTGTATAGAAAGTACTATAAAATTCATAAAAAGGAAGACATTAGAAAAAAACTAGAGACACCTCTCCCCTTGAATCCCTTCTAACCTTCTAATCTTAGGGGTTACTTATAAAAATGGTAGGTAAGAAATATTCAGATAGAAATATGATTTTTATTTAGAAGGGTGCCCTTAATTTTTATGAGGACTTATTGCATAATAGTCACAAACAAACATATTTTATCAAACATTGTGTCCATCAATAGTCAAATTATTAATATTTTTTTCAGCTCTGGTTGAATGTACTGCAAGGCAAACATAGAGCAATATGATATGGGTTAGCCTAAAAAAGTTTCCTCATCTTATTGCATGAACAGAACTAAGCTATCATTTATAATAAGCCTACTTCATTAAACTTCTAGTTGTAATGCTGGGTCTCAAATCTGAGTTGTGGATCTGGCCAAAGTTATAACAACAATGAAAAAAAAAAAGAACAAGGCTGGATGTGTCACTTTGGCTACTGTAGCTTTCATTGTTCAAAAATGCTTAACAAATTCTATTATAAAGAGGCTTGCTTACATGCCAACAGAAAAAATGTATAATCTTATTTTATGGCTGTACAAGTGTTGTGATCACTGGATGGAGAAGTAAGGGTGTGTACATAGATATAAAGGGGAAATAAACGTGAAGAGGAACTATACAGAAAACATTTATTGCTGTTTGAACTGTGCATTGCATCACCAAACCCATTCTCATAAATCAGATATGAATTCAAGTGTAGCATTAAGGACACTATAAATGAAAGAGATGTAGTTCTGTATACTCGCCCAGAAATCTGCAGGGAATACACCTGGCAGGAAAAGCTGCCTTATCAATAGAAAGAATTTTCAGTAGCAGGTTTCCAAAGAAAATGACTGATGAGAGAAGTAAGGTTGACTGAAATAGCAACAGGGGACATACCAAAACAGCTGTCCAAACTGCAAGAAAAGGTCCACCCAAATTTCCAGTCTTGATGCTGAAAGTGATGAAGGTGACTTAATGTGTGAGAAATGTGAATAAAAATATATTATTGCATTTTCCTAAACTGTCAGCAGATGGTGACAGAGCTTCCATGTGCCAGTTTCCCTCTAGGACTGTCAGCTGAAAAGAAATTTAAAAAAAAAAATCCAAATAATCTTGGTTTGTATAAATAAAAAAATGGAATTGGCTTTTTTTTAAACATAAATATTGCATTTTATGTAAAAAATATGTTTAAAAGTCCTTAATGCTTGGAAGTTGTCATTTTCTGTGAGAGGAAAAAACTGGTGTTTCTCTCATCTCTTTATCTGCCTCTAACAAAGAGCTTCAGAGGAGATCCTGGCAATTACAGGCAGGTGAGCCTGACATCATACTGGGCAAAGTGGTAGACACTATAGTAAAGAACAGAATTATCAGACACATAGATAAACTTGATTTGTCGGGGAAGAGTCAACACAGATTTTGTAAAGGGAAATCATGCCTCCTGGAATTCTTTGAGGGAGTCAACCAGCATGTGGATAAGAGGGATCCACTTGATATAGTGTACTTGGATTTTGAGAAAGCCTTTGACAAGGTACTCATCAAAGGCTCTTAAGGAAACTACGTAGCAATTGAGATAAGAGGGAAGGCCCTGTCATGGAACAGAAACTAGTTGAAAGACAGGAAATAAAGGGCAGGAGGAATAAATGGTCAGTTTTAAGACTGACCATTCAGAGAGGTGAACAGTTAACAGAGATCCCCAGGGATCTGTATTGGGACCTGTGCTGTTCTGAAAAGGGGAAATGAACAATGAAGTGGCAAAGTTTGCAGACGACATAAAATTATTCAAGATAGTTACGACCAAAGCAGATTGCGAGGAATTACAGAGGGATCTCACAAAACAGGGTGACTGGGCAACAAAATGGCAGACGAAATTCAACATAGATAAGGGCCAAGTAATACACATTTGAAAAAATAATCTCTGATATACATTTACAATTATAGGTTCAAAATTAGCTGTTACCACCCAACAAAGAGATCTTGGAGTCATCACTAGGATAGTTCTCTGAAAACTTCCACTCAATGTGCAGCAGTGGTCAAAAAGGCTAAAAGTGTGCTAGGAACTATTAGGAAAGGGATAGAAAATAAGACAGAAAATATCACAATGCCACTAATAAATCCCTGGTACACCCATGGCTTGAACCAGTTCTGGTTGCCTCCTCTCAAAAAGGATATAGTGGAATTGGAAAAAGTTCAGAGAAGGGCAACAAAGATGATAAAGGGCTTCCATACAAGGAGAGATTAAAAAGATTAGGGAGGTTCATTTTAGAAAAGAGATGACTAAGGGGGATATGATAAAAGTCTATAAAATCATGAATGGTGTGGAAAAAGTGAATAGAAAAGTGTTATTTACCCTTTCACACAATACAAAAAGCTGATGAAATTAACAAGCAGCAGGTTTATTAAACAAGAGGAAATTCTTTTCATACAACACACAACTAACCTGGAGAACGCATTGTCATGGGATGCTGTGATGGCCAGAAGTATAACTGGGTTCATAAAAGAACTGGATAAGTCCATCAATGGCTATTAGCCAAGATGGTCAAGGATACAACCCCATGTTCAGAACAACCCTAAATTTCTGACCCCCAGAAGTGGGGGTGGATCACTCCATAGTTGCCCTGTTCTGTACATTCCCTGGGAACCTTTGGTATGAGCCACTGCCGGAGTAAAGATACTGGGCAAGATGAATCATGTTCTGACCCAGTGTGGTAGCTCTTATATTCTTATTCCACAGCACTGACACCTCCCCACATTCAGCAATAAACATCTCTCCTGCACCTCCATGAAGTCTACTCAAGCAGCTTGCATTTTAAATCTCACACCTCCCTGCCACTCTCCAGACTAAGGTGTGCAGCAAAGTAGTAATAACAGGTTTAAAATTTTTATTAAAGCTAATGTTAAAAAAATTATATAATACATAGGTTGGGAAAAGAGTGTCTGTACATCTAATATTAGCAAAAAGAACAGGAGTACTTGTGGCACCTTAGAGTCTAACAAATTTATTGGAGCATAAGCTTTTGTGGGCTACAGCCCACTTCATCAGCTGCATGTAGTGGAAAATACAGTAGGAAGATATATATATACCCAGAGAACATGAAACAATGGGTGTTACCATACACACTATAAGGAGAGTGATCAGTTAAGGTGAGCTTTTACCAGGAGGAGAGAAAAAAAACTGTAGTGGTAATGAAAAACGCCCATTTCCGGCAATTGACAAGGAGATATGAGGAACTGGGGGAGGGAGGGGGGGGGGGGAATAAGCATGGGGAAATAGTTTTACTTTGTGTAATGGCCCATCCACTCCCAGTCTTTATTCAAACCTAATTTAATGGTGTCCAATTTGCAAATTAATTAGAAATATAAATATTAGATTATACACAAATATAAAGTTAGTTTTTCAAAGTCATATGATACTTTTTTTCTTAGTCCCAGTCACCTGGCATGGGTCAGGGTTACAGAGGATTCTAGACTATTGTTGCACACTCAGATGATTTGCAGGAAGGGACCTGAGGAGCCAGTCAGTTATTTAGGAACAAGGGCTCAAGAACTGTTTATGTATTTATGGCATAGCCTATGGAAACAAATGCAGGCTTGGTAGCCAGGAACTCCTAAGTTCTATGCCCCCCCTCTGGTACTGACTTAGTGTGGCCTTGTGTAAATTGGTTCTACTCCCTGCTTCAGTTTCCCCATCTGAAAACAGAGATAAGGATACTCACTTATTTATCTCACAGAGGTGTTGTAAGCATGACTTACTACAGTTCTTTGAAGATGCACAGTGCTATAAGTGCTAAGTATTAATACCTACATTTGGACATTTCAAACATATGGTGTGATGGGGTGTCCACCCCACACGAGGCCTGAAGGAGTTAAGGTAGCTAGGTGGCACAGTTAACTGCCCAGCCTGCACCTGGAGGAGGAGCCAGGGAGTAAAAAGATGGGTTTCAGAGGGGTAGCCGTGTTAGTCTGCATCAGCAAAAACAACGAGGAGCCCTTGTGGCACCTTAGAGACTAACACATTTATTTGGGCATAAGCTTTCGTGGGCTATAACCCACTTAATCAGATGCATGTATTTTCCACTCCATGGAAGTGGAGTTATAGTGCAGGAGGAGTATCAGACTGGCAGAACTAATTCCCAGACACAGCCAGAAGGAGGCGCTTCAGTGATGAGTGAAGTGTCCCATGACCCACAGGTTATCAGTTTTTTCTTCTGTGGGTTCATCCTCCTACACTACTTTCACCATGCAGCTCTTTGGAGTTTGAGCACATAATAATACTGTTTTATTGTGTCAGTACTGTTATGAAAAGCACAGTTTTATTGATTTATATTACTGTAGCACTATTAGGTACAGTTGTTTTATCCATTCATTAGCTGATTATGCTGCTGCTTTCTGTCTTTCATGGAACAGATTTATTTGCATAGATGTATCTTTCTTGGGATTGTGGAAAACCATAAACAGTGGAAATGGTATACTTGGTTCATTTGTGTCCTCTGCTAATTTGCTGCTTAAGTGCCACACTCTGCTGAGATTAGACATTTTGTCCAATACTTATCTGAAACTAACCAATTATCAGCATCTGGGACTGCAAATATCAGTTCCATTCTCTCTTTCCATTGAGCCCAGTTATCAGTTACATTGCCATTATCAGGGTCTATTGATGTACTGCAGGCTTTATCCTTGTTTTAGTCTGACGCTATTATGTTTGCTTTTCTAAAAGTAAGAAACTGTTTTAGAACCCTTGTTCATCAATAAGGGAATGATTTACTGAGCCGGCTGTAACAATATGAAAGACACTTTCAGGCAGCATGCTGTTTCCTGGGAGGCACTGTTTGGAAGCAACAGCTGCTGGAGAACTGTCTGAGAACTCAGGAGGCTGAAGAAGCCATGTTGTAAGCAGCCACAACAAACCCTGAGTGAGACCTTGTGTGGCAGAAGATCCAGACACAACAAAGCATAAAACACTCACAAGACTAGAGAAAAACTGACTATTGGAAATTCTAGCACAATCCGCTGCAAGTTTAGGAACTTATTGTATTCACTTTCCTCTTCATATATCACTGGTGTGAAGGAATCAGAACAACAATCCATTAGCAATGGAAGCTAGAGCACAAGATTCTGTTGACAAATCAGAAAATGAAACATAATTTAGATGCTGGCTATTTCATTAATTCATATCTGAATCCTAATTAGAGATCAGACAAGGTCTTAAAGAAAGGACCAGGCACAGAACTTCTTGCTCTCCAGATGGCAAGCGTTTGGCAGTGTTATAAGAGAAGTAGAATACTGCCATGTCAAAAATAAAGGAATGACTGGTTAGATTTTTTCCCTCTCACCATCTGGAAGTTGCAAGCTGTTAAGGTGGAAACATCCTGTATCTGAGTCTTGCCTAAGTATAATTTAAACCAAACTGCCTAGGCATTTATGTCATGATCATCATGTTGATAAATGCGAAGTAATGCACATTGGAAAACATAATCCAAACTGTATATACAAAATGATGGGGTCTAAATTAGCTGCTACCACTCTATAAAGAGATCTTGGAGTCATTGTGTCTCTGAAAACATCTGCTCAATGTGCAGCAGCAGTCAAAAAAAGCTAACAGAATGTTAGGAAAGAGATAGATAACAAGACAAAAATAACATAATGGCAATATATAAAGCCATGGTATACCCACGGCTTGGATACTGTGTGCAGTTCTGGGCACCCCATCTCAAAACAGATATTAGAATTAGAAAAGTACAGAGAAAGGCAACAAAAATTATTAGGGGTATGGAACAGCTTCCGTATAGGAAGAGATTAAAAAGACTGAAACTGGTCAGCTTGGAAAAGAGATGACTGGGAAATATGACAGAGGTCTATAAAACCATGAATGGTGTGGAGAAAGTGAATAAGGAAGTGTTATTTACCCCTTCACATAACACAAGAACTAGGGGTCACCCAATGAAACTAATAGGCAGCAGGTTTAAAACAAACAAAAGGAAGTAATTCTTCACAGTCAACCTGTGGAACTCATTAGCAGGGGATGTTGTGAAGGCCAAAAGTATAACTGGGCTCAAAAAATAATTAGATAAGTTCATGGAGGATAGGTCCAGGGGTGTCCCTAATCCTATGACTACAATATGCTTGGACTAGATGACAGGTGGTGGATCACTCGATGAATTGCCATGTTCTGTTCATTCCCTCTGAAGCATCTGGCACTGGCCATTGTCAGAAGATAGGATATGGGGCTATATGGACCATTGTTCTGACCCAGTATGGCCATTGTTATGTTCTTATCATAGTAATATCAGAGTGCCTGTTTTCACAAACCCCTTCCTCTCTCTTCGCTTGCAGAGCTCTCAAAGCAGGAATTGAAGCATAATTATGCTTTCCTTATCACCATCCAACTTTCTCTACCAGGACAAGCCCGCTCAAATTGTCTGAGGGCTCTTTGAAGCTCATCTGTTTTATTAAGTGAATTAGCAAGCTTGCCAGACTCTTTAGCTCTTCTCCCAAATCCTGACCCCTTGACAGACTATCAAACCTCTAATAATATAACATTGCCCCTTTTATCCTGTCCAATAGCCAATATTTGGGGCCTTGCTGGGTTGTTTCCATTAGAAGCAGAAATTGATGATAGTCAGGTATTTATTTTGGTACAATCCAGTTTATTTGCAAAAAATGTATGCAAAATCTAGGTTCCCTGTTCACAGTATGAACCAACAGCAGCCAAGTCTGCCTTTCCAGCAAGTACTGTGCCCAAAAGAAGTTATATCTCTCGACTTTCTCCCAGGACCATGCTCACCACTGCTTCTCTCATATAGTGGTAACTTTTTGAGTCTCTCTCATACACAGACACACACCAGACAATCCTTTAGCCCCTGCATTTGCAATCAGTCCCAGAGAATCCTGAGACCATATGGCTTAACTCCTGACCTTAACCTTGCAATGTAGCCAGTTGCCTTGGGTGGTGGCTTTCTGTTGTTTCTAGTTATCATTACATAAAGTGGTTTTTAATTGCTCCTTCCATTTAGCCTGAATGAAGGATGGTTCACTCCCATCAGCTTTCATGAGGTCTGTGATTGTCTATAAATCAAAGACCTTCTTGATGGCAGCACAACACAGCATAATGGAAACAACACTATGGCCCAAATCACCTTCTAACACAGGGGTCTCAAACTCAAATGACCTCGAGGGCCACATGAGGACTAGTACATTGGGCCGAGGGCCGCATTTACTGACACCTCCCCCCTGCCGCCCTCGGCCACGCCCCCACTCCACCCCTTCCATGAGGCCCCGCCCCTGCCCCGCCTCTTCCCACCCCTTCCCTGCCCCCATTCCAACCCCTTCCCCGAAATCCCCACCCCAACTCTGCCCCCTCCCTGCCCCCAGGGGGCACAGGAGGGGTGTGGGGTGCGGTGGGGGCTCAGGGCAGGGAGTCGGGGTGAGGGGTGCAGGAGGGGGTCAGGGTGCAGGGTGCGGCAGGGGGCTCAGGGCAGGGGCTTGGGGTGTAGGAGGGGTGCGGTGGGGGTTCAGGGCAGGGGGTCAGGGTGC